>JANHGO010006136.1:0-21881 GCA_024606505.1 Aquila spilogaster
CCGACTTGGAGCCGGGGAAGCTTCTAGCAGCTTCTCACAGGAGCCACCCCTGCGGCCCCTCCCCCGCTACCAAAAAACCCAGCCACACAAACCCAAAACATCTTCCCACACAAACTTATTAACCAGTGCTAGATGGCACAGAATGAGGAAACAAGACCAGGCCTTATGGTTTCACCTCTCCATGGTGAAAGAGCAAGGAAGAAGGCAGTACCAACTGGAAGAAAACTTAAAGTACACTGCGCTGAAATTGAAGCACATACTACATTAACAAAAGAAAAACAAAACAAAAGTTGTGAAAGCCCTTGACAGCACCATGTACCCTATGCGATACAAAATAAAAGTGAGGACCTTGGAAGACAGTTCCACTCCCTCAAAAATATTCTACATCTGGCATACTTAGAGCTCATTTAGTAGAAATTCATGTGCTCTTTTGACTTTTTTTTTTTTTTTTTTTTTTGTTTTTTTTTTTTTTTTTTTTTTTTTTTTTTTTTTTTTTTTTTTTTTTTTTTTTAAGAGATTCATGGCTCAGAGGGATCTTACTGATGTGTATAAATTCCTGATGGGGAGGCAATAAAGAACATGAAACCAAATTCTTCTCAGCAGATCCCAGTGGCAGGACAAGAGGCAATCAGCACAAACTGAAATACCAAAAATTCTTACTAAAGAAAAGGAGACTTTTCACTATAAGGTTATTTGAACAGTGGAACAAGCTGCTCGGAGAACTTGTAGAGTCTCCAACCTTGGAGATACCCAAAACTTGTCTGGACATGGTCCTAAGCAACCTGCTTGGAGCAGAGGTTTAGAATAGATGATCTGCAGAGGTCCTTTCCAACCTCTACTTCTCTGTGACTAAGCAGGAGACAATCAAACTATAAACTTTTTAGGGTACAGATTGTCTCTGTGATCTGTTGTTCTTCCTGTGCTTAGCACAGGTAGGTACTAATCTATGATTTGGGCCCCTTAGCTCCAAAACCATGCAGAAAATTGAAAGACAGACATGAGCGCAGCATTTCTGGTAACTACAACGGCTCCTATGTGTAGATATTTCATTAAAAGCAACAGCACACAAGTCCAGAAATTTGTGCCTGGCTAGATAACTGGATGACACTGAAAACCAGTATTTCATATTTGCCAGCTACATCTTTCTCCTCTCAGAGGGACTGAATGGCTTAAAAATGTTTAGTCACCTAGTGCTTACAAAAGTAAGGATCTCTGTGATGTGAAATACAAACAGTACCTGCCTCTCTCCAAGATCTAAAAGCCTTGAATTCAGCTCACATAAACAATCAGATCCACCTTGTTACAAAGTGGTGATCCACACAGGGCTTTAGAGAACCTCACTGCAAAATTATAACTAGGCTCCTTAGATTCACCATGAAATAAATCTAAGATGTTATCTGAATTCAGATTTCAAGTTTTCTCCTCTGCCCACTCTGTCATTTTGCTCTCATACACACAGACACACACACACAATCTCCAAAAAGCTTTTCTGCAAGTTTTCTGGGTGAAGTACAAAGAGCTTGCTTCTCTACAGCACCTTGCAAAGAATCAGGGAAACAGGCACACTCAGCCTCACCTTCAGTTCAGGTAATAAATGAGCAGGGAATGAGAAAGGTGCTGAGATTAAAAGCAGTAACCAGCGTGCTCTGCATTTGGAAACAGGGCTTGTTATTTAGAAACCTGTACTCCAGACCAAAGCACACACAAATGAATTTGGGGGTCACAGGTTTCCTGTCACCATATGTTGAGGGCTGTGTCCAAATAATTTGTTTTACTGGCACCCTGGTCATGAAACAAAAACAAGCAATAGCATTCTGCAAAAGTAAACAGCAAGACTCTGCTCCTGGAAAGGTAAATGATGTTTACAGTATGTGCATGTGATGGGAAATACTAATGGTAGAGTTATATGAAATAAGAGCTGTGAATAAGTGCCTCCAGAAGACGGCAAGACCTAAAAGCACTGGATGTTGTAGCACTAGCTGCTCCCTACTTATTTATAGTTATAAATTATATACAAGAGAGACATTTAGCATTCAAAACACAGGAGCAGCTGAACTCTCTAGACAAAGCTTTGAACCTACAGATTCTGGATCTTCCAGGGTTTACAGTCTAATAAAAGTAAAAATGAAAACCAAGTCTACAGTTAGCAGCTTAAAATTCATAAAACTCAGACTACCAGCTTCTGCTGGAAAACAGTTAGTGCTCCACAGTTTGAAAGAGAAGGAAACCCGCTTTTCTACATTATTAAAAAATGCAATCCTTGTAGCACTAGGGGAGTTGTTTCCTCTAGTTCTGTTCTAGATTCTCGATTTATGTTACAACTCTGGCAAAATCAAGATCTAAGTAGTCATGTTAATTTTCAGGTGAAATCACTACCTTTAAGTGACAAGCAGAATCTGATTAAATAAAATGCCATTTTGAAAGTATACTAAACTTTTCATAGGGTCTGATCTGAGATCCACAGAAGTCAGTGAGAAAATAACCCACTGATTTAAATAAAGTGGGCAGTTGAGTAATATAGAGCCCCAAGCGATCCTGTCTTCGTCCAGTGTATTTTCTCATTTGGCAGCACCATAATGAAAAAAAAATCATCAGGCACAGAGGGTTACAAGTGCTTCAGAACTGCCTCTTGGGGCCTGACCCAAGCACCACTAAACTTACTCAAGTGGCTTCAAAATGTGCATTTCTCAGGCCTCGAAGATTTTATGTGCTTCTATCCTATCTCCCATTATGAAGTGAGACCAAGGTACACAAAATATAGTAAGAGCAAGATTTATAGAAAAGGATGAAATTATGTTGGGTTTTCAGGTAGAAAAGCTTTGAAAGGTTCTTCTGTTTAGTTACCTGTTCAGCTCCCCTTCAGGGAATGATACTAACTGAGATAAGCAATCATTTTTCTTTAAGAAACTTTATGTGATTGGGAATTCCCAGTCTCATTAAATTACTCTATCAGTTGTTGGCATCAAGGCTTCCTTGGTTGTGAAAAGCAAACTGATTCCTTCTCATTCAGCTGTGTGGCTGGCAAATAAGCTTTGTGCAAATGAGGAAAGATGGGAATTCATCAGGAGGTCCTGATTCAGCAAGTTGATTAAATTAATATTTGTGTGCTTAATCAGGAACTTGCTAAGACACCTGGCTGGCCCAGGACTGAAGACAGAGCCCAGAGTGATAATAGAGAAAGCAGACCTATTTTTATTAGAAATGTATATCAATGATCGGGAACCAGTGATCAGCCACAGAAGCTGATGTTCATTGCCCTCCATTTCCTCTGTAAAGCAACATTTTTTCACTGCTGCATTTTCATCATAGCATAGGGTTTTCTGTAACCCATTACATTGTTTGACCAAGCTCACTATGAACTTTTTCCTTATGTCTAATCCTCATTACAGCCATGACCACTGCCTCTTGGCCTTTCTCTGTGCATCTTTGGGAACTTACTTCTCGTGAACAATCAGTACAATCTTAAAACGTGGTCATTCAATTACTTATCTTTGACCACGCTTCCAGACTCCTGATTATCAGCCATATCTCTAATCAGTGCACAAGAGTCTCCTCCTATCAGTATTAAAAAACTATTTTGGTCAACATCAACTATGTTATAAATTGCTACAGAAGTTTAAATGATGACAGCTAATACAGACAAAATGCCAGCTGTCAAAATTAATTTGAATATAAATTACTGTATAACGAGAAGCCAATAGGTTAGCTAGATCCATCCACAGGATGGTTTGTGCAATTAAAAATATGATTTTTCCTCCTTCCCTTTGATTCTCCGACTCATACAACAATTAATGAGGATTATTTAAAGTTAAACCTACCAAAGTTTGAAAAAGCCCTTTGCAAAATGAACAATAAACATGGTAAGGAAGGAGGATCTGGAGAATCCACAGCAGTGCTATTGTGAACAATGAGACAGATCTGATAATGTAAGTAATTATTTGGACAGAAGGGGAGAAGGTTCAGAACAAAGTGCCAGCAGTGTAAATGGAAATACACACACACTGACAGTTCAAAAGGACTCATTACCATAGAACCAGCTGGTTCAATTATAAAGGGAGAAAGTAAAATCACTAGAAAGAAATTGAGACATCTAACATATGACAGAACACTGTAAAAAAAGCATGCTGCACCTATACAAATAACCCTATTTCAGTTAAGGGGGAGAAAAACCCCACGATAACTGGAGCACTGGGAGATGCTCAAACATGCCCAATTTCCGATGCTCTGTGTAGTCTCCACTGAAGTCAGACTCACTTGATGCAATGCAAAGCACCTGTAAGAGTCAGCAGCTAAAAATACATACATTCTATTACCCTCTACTCAAAGTGCAAATCTAAGATTCTCCCTTCTTCCTTCAGTATGTAGCTAATGCCATCAGTCACCTCTTACTTCACAAATTTCCCACTGTCTTCCTGCTTACAATGCTGTAATATGCAGGAGAAGAGAATTCTAAAAATCATTAATACAAAAGACAGGAGACTGAACAGCTAAGAGATCAAAATAACTTCCCTAGGGATAAATGCAGACAAGAGAGTCCTCTGCTACTGGAAAGCGGTACCGATGCTTTTTAGTGGACAAGTGGCAGAGATTTTTCACAGAATTAACCAAAGTCTGCTTTATTTGCATTCACTGGATTTGTACCAGTCACAAGGAGTCTGCCTCTCCTGCAGCAAGGCTAGCTTACAGGCTTTTATACAGACAGTGTGTATTTTGTACTGTTCATAAAGTGACACTTTGTAAGACAGTGTGATGTCTTAATAGGATAACAGAATATATTTTCCTGGGAACAGTGTAGAAGCCAGAAAGAAAACAGACTGATTCATCTATATGCTGACACACTAACAGTGAGCCCCACAGTTGTCCTCTTACCCACAGTCTTGTTTCCTTAAATATGCCTGTCCAAATCCTTCACTTACAACTCAATACTGCCAAGCACAAACATTAAACAGTCCCAGTGTTCCTCTTCCAAATCATGAAAATGGCATATTTTATCTCAGAAAACATTAAAGAAAGTGGATTCATTCTTAATTTTACTTCCATTTGCAAAGCCATTAGAACTGATGTTCCTCAGCCCTTTCTCACAACTATAAAAAAGTTAAAAATGTATTTAAAAAGCAAAGGAAAGAAATGCCAAGAAAGTTCAGCCTGTTCTATAACATGACTCCACAAATTGAGGATTTATGAGCAGGACTGAATAACATGAAGCCCCAGTAAAATTCAGGCTGCCAAATAAGTAAATGATATGCCTACTGGTTTGGCTATTGGGTCTGGAAAGTCTGCTGTATTACTGTTGAGATGATACCTGAAGCGTAGGTACCTGTAAGCACAGGGACTAGGCACTGATACGTGGAAAAGCTCAGGACCATTGAATCCACTTCAAACCCCATACTGAGGAGCTTCACACAAAAAAAACCCTATTATACATAAACCATGTGTGGTTTGTGAATATAAGTGACATGTAAGCATAGAAAAATCACAAAAATGTAATTTAATATCTCTCTCTAATCAATGACTTCAAAGCTACTAGTGTGTGATTCTTATTTGCTTATCACTAAAAGCCATTACAATTTTCTTAGCTTTGCTGTTTTTGTTTGCTGCTTGTACTAAGCGATATATCAAATGAAACACAGGAAAAAAAGTGTATTCCCTCTGCAAATATGTTTGTTGCTTTTTTAAAATCAGTTCTCCCAACTAGGTATTAGAGGGAAAATAAAACAGTGTTTGTCTTAACAAGAACTCTGAAGCCTTACAATATAGTTAGTTATCCAAGAATCTTAAATAATTCAAGTTTAATTGATACTCCACTATACTTCAGAGAAAGATAAGCCTGGAATAAAATCAAATAATCCCAGCATTCCAAGGTGTAGCAGTCAATTCTGCCATCAAATAAACCCAGCTGATAGCCTTCAGAACACATTTGAGCCACAATAATTGTTGAAATAATTAGCCAATTCTGAACAACAAGAAAGATTAAGAGTCTAAGAGTACTAAATTAATCCTTACGTTATTATCTACACATACATAAAATACACTTGAAATTACAATTACCCACTATCCACCTTGCAAAAGCACACTGGCTACCAGCTACAGGGAAATCATAGAATCATAGAATCGTTCAGGTTGGAAAAGACCTTTAAGATCATTGAGTCCAACTGAGCACTGCCAATTCCACCACTAAACCATGTCGCTAAGTGCCACATCTACACGTCTTTAAATACCCCCAGGGATGGTGACTCAACCCCTTCCCTGGGCAGCCTGTCCCAGGGCTTGACAATCCTTTTGGTGAAGAAATTTTTTCTAATATCCAATCTAAAGCTCCTCTGGTGCAACTTGAGGCTGTTTCCTGTTGTCCTATCACTTGTTACTTGGAAATGTAGCAGCAAGTTGTATTCCTCAGTTATACTCAATTACACCAAAGTATGTATATAAACACATGTAATGCTTGGAAGAGTTTATCCATTTACAGATGTAACATATTGCAAACTGCTCACTTTCCTCAACAGATGGCCATAACGGCTTTTCCTGCAGCATAAAAATGATCCTACAAGAGAAGCTGCTTTCTTCTGCTAATCCAAAGATAGGCACGTCAAGAACAACAGTGAGGAAGAACTTCCCATTCACCATTTAGTTCCTCAATTTGCAATGCAACCAAAAGGTACTCTTACTACAAGTTGGCTCGGGACTTCTTAGCAGTGTGACAAAAACTGAATTTATCTACTACACAGGAATGTTCTTGGGGCCACACTAAGCCCAAAACTAGAGCAGAGCTTTAAAGTCAAGTTGCTCTGTCAGGTAGGACAGGAGCAGAAGAGAGAAGCAACTGATACTGCCGCAAGCAGTTGCTCTCTCACTTCATAGTTGCTCCCCCCCACGTTTGCTCACTTTCTCCGCAACAGCCAGAACTCCTATGGCCTCCCACAACTCTGGCATACCAGGAGCAGCCTGCCCGCTCTCAGGGGACTGCTGGGCAATGGCTGGCTTTGCCTGCTGACTAGAGCCAGTCCCAAGTTCACTTCCTTTGCAACAGGAGTTCAATGACAACAGATTGGGCCTGTACCACTATTTTAAGTTAGAACATGAGCCTTTCCGGCCTTCTTGTCATTTACTTACTTTCTATTTTCTTTTCAAGATCCTTGATCAAATGTTTGAAGAATCACCCATGTGACTTAGGCCAAGCACACATTGCCAATCGTAAAGGAGAAGCAGCTCTGCCAGCCAAATTATATTTATATTTTAAGTGTTCATTTCTTTCCCAGATTCATTTCTACTAGCTTAGTCTGACTTTACTCTATGGAGCTATATTCTACTCCCTATTGGGAGTGCTTCACAATCACAGTCCCCCCATACCATAATAGACTTGGTCTCTGAAGAAGCTGGTAGCTATTTTTGGTATCAAATTGAGTCATAGAAGAATTGCAGCACACTGTCAGTAAAAGGTCCTATCAGTGCCAAACATACTGCTGGTGCCAGTGTCTCGCCATTCCTCTGCTGGCATGTCCATGCTCCACCAGAACAGTGCTCTACTGAGGTACCAAAGCTGGGTCCTAATGTGTCAAGACACAGCACAGCCTCACACAGACCCTAACCTGGGCCCTGGAAGCAACTGAGCTTTGTCAGTGAGATTATAGTGGAGCTACTTCCTCCTGACACAGTGCCAAAGCTTTGGCTTAACATTACTTTCGAAAACAAGCTCTAGGAATCCAAGCTACCGAGAGTTTTCAAATGTTTCTCTCCCTCAGGAATTCTTGGGACATTAGAAACATCTTTGTTGTCAACTACTAATACAGATGAGAAGTAAGATACTTGGAACATCTTTTAGAAAACTTGCTCTGACACAAGATTTTCTCTTAAGCTCTTCTAAAAGGAACCTATGAACATACACAGGAGTTATGTCTTCCTTGTGAAATCTGCAACTCACCATCAGCCTTTGTTAGCATATACTGAAAACAAAAGGGTAAAACAGTGCAGCTGTGCTAGTTATTACAGAGTTTGGAGGTTGAGGGAAGGGGTTCTCAGTTCCTAAATAATGCACACAAAAAAAAAAAAGGACTTGTATTGTCAGTATTGATGGAAATCCTACTGCCAACCACCACACACAAAGAACAGTGTAACAACTGCTGATCTTGACATCACTGCCTGGTAGGAGAGCATTTCATGAAGTTCACATTAGGCATGCAATACCCCTAAGATCTGGGCACATATTGCTCAGGGCTTCACCTATGTTCATCTGTCTTTAAAGGACAAATTTATGCAAAGTGCAATAAAGTAGATGAACCACCCACTGCAGTTGCTAGTTAAAACGACAGAGGGAAAACATCACCAATAAGCCAGCAGTGATGGCACTCAATGGAGAAGTGACACAGGAGGCCAGTATGAAATCCTCGCCAGATGTTTCCACTTAACAATTGCAATAGCTCTGGTCAGATTATCTAAGGCATAGTGCTGTATGAGAGTTTAAAGGCATTCCTGGGCTTTCCCTCCAAGCTTGTGAAACTCATAATTCCCTCCCCTACCTGCCCTCTGCTGAATATGATTGCTCTCCAAACAGAAATTTATCAACTCTCTTACACTGTTTATTAAGAGACAACTGCAAAGCTTCAGGGAGATTACACAGATAAGGAATAGCAAAGCAGGGTCACCATGATGTAATTGTCCATTTTACATGGTGATGGAAGACCTCACAAGATGACAATCTTCGCCCTAGGGATAAATTGCAGCAGCATAAGCAAAGCACAGAGGAAAGAAAACAAGCATTTCACTTGAGCATAGCTTAGGTAGATGTCCAAGTTGCTGGTTTGTTTGAAATACCAACATAGTTGAAAGCTTTATAAGCCTACATAAAAGAGCTGTCAGCACTTTGCTCAAAAGTGATGCTTAAGAGTGTTGGTAAAAATAAAGGTGTGAAGCCAAGCTGCAACATCTGGCTGGGCCTGTCATTCCCTCCACACTAGCTGCACACCCTGCACTTGACTGACAGGAACTTGTACTGTCATGTTCTTGGCCTCACCACCAAGAGACAGAAACATCAAAACAAGCCCAGTCAAACTCCTTATGTTCATGGAGAGATTAATATTTCCTAAGAGCATAGAAGAGTAGAAGCCCACAGAGAAGCCCCAGTAGATATCCCATGATGTCAAAAAGGAGCAGTGATAACTAAACTGGGTTTTGAGTATCCATGAAAGCTGACAAGAACTAAAGAAAGCACAAAATTTGAGAACACACTACAACCTGATCATTGCTCAGAGCACAAAGCAATGTCTTCCCTGTTCAAGTATTTATATCTGGATTTTAACTTTAAAAGGATAGCCATCAGGCTCTATACCTACATATTTTTAGAATTAGGAATATGCATGTTGACAGTAACCAAAATGCAGCTATACCAACAGACGATACTCAAATTGGTCTTATATTCCAACTATACAAGGCATTTAACGTGTACTCTGTGTTTATCTGTGTCTTATCCCTGATCTGCATTGATCCAGTGCAAATAGGTCCAACAGAGAGAGTTTTTCATCACTTTTTAAAAATGATGTTGTCATATTTTCATATAACTACTTGTGTAATGCATGAACATGCTTTAGTCTATGCAAGTGTAAGGGAACTCCAGATGGAAGAGATTTGAAAGGCTTTTATGAGTATGGAACCCAAGATCTTATTTTTTGTTCCTCTTAACTAGCAGAAGACTTGTTTTTTATTTTTCTTCTCTAGTGCCAGCAGTCCCCATAAGTAAAGGTGCTTGGAGAAGAAATGAGAAAAAAAAAAAAACACACAAATGAACATTAGAGAACATGGCTTATAGTAAATGCATGTCCTTACAATATCAAAGTCTCAGTGACAGATCTTTAAATGCTTCTTCATATAGATCTGTGGTATCAAATCCAGCCCTGGATACCTATAGAAAAGATGTACTAAAAAGTTCTAAAACATTCTGAAAATATACGTATGCCCTTTAAAAAGCATCTTGCTGTATCAGTCATAAGCACTGTCTGCCAATTACAAACAATATAGCAATTCAGATCTGACCCAGTGAATGATGTATGACATTCTTTATGCTCTGGAGCCAAAATGCAAATTTTACCTATAATTTCTGCCCTCTACAAAAATTGGGTCATACAATAACCAGGTGCTTGACTGCTGTTGCACTAAGTCTGTAATGAGATGGAATACACAGTCATACCATTTAGTGTTCTAAATTGCTTCAACTTTGGAGTAAATACATCAACAAAGACTGAGTTGGGATATTAAATTAGAGTAATACATCAAAGAAAGATGTTAATTCGCTGATGTTACATGAAAATTATTTCTATATTTCACTGAAGAATTCTTCAAATGATCCACTTGTGTAATATGTTATTAAATGAAGCACATAAAAAAAGAGATATCTTAAACATTAACTTAATTGAAGGTAGAGATAGCATGGACAAATATTTAATACTTACTGGAGGAAAATTCCAATTCTTTGCATGAGATTTTTTACCACAAGCTAGAAAGCCAGGTATGAAAGTACATTTCCTGCTTTAATTGCCCTCTGTGCTGGCTCTCAGTTTTCCCCTTTTCAGGAACATGGGCATTTTGCAACATGTTAAGAAAACTGTTTCTGTCAAGTGATTACTGCAGCATTTCTTATTTAGCTGCTAATTCAGATATGAAGTTTCAGCTTGCTTTTTCCATTCCTCCTCTTTTTCAGCCTCTGAGCAGCTATGTTCTTTCCATCTATGGTAAATAATCTACGACCGTCTTTTCCACTTCAGGCTTCTGCCAAGATTATGCTTCCAAGTGAGATAGGTTGCCTAAGAAAAATCTCAGAGCAGTTTGAATATATCTACATTATGTTAGACAATGATACTGCAAAGGAGCTCTTTAATTCTCAGTCACTGACACTTCGACATCTGAAAAGATACTGTATTGCTAAAGTCAAATTGCACTGGGTCTTCGATACAGTTAATGCAGGCAAATTGTCTGGTAAGAGTAATTTAGGTTGAAAGGGACCTGTGGGGTCTCTATTCCAATGCCTGGCTCAAAGCAGGTCCAGTCCAGGTGAGTTCTGACTATCTCTGGGGATGGAGGATCCCATAGCCTCTCTGGGCCTCTATTCCAGTGTTTGACCACCATCTCTGTGAACAATTTATTGTAAGTTTCCTTGTTGCAACTTGTGCCTGTTGCCACTCATCCTACTACTATCCCTCCACAAAGAACCTGGCTCCATCTTCTCTGATAACAACAGCACTGAGACCACATCCCCTTAGCCTTCTCCTCCCAACACTGAACAAAGCTTGTTCTCAGATCCTTCCTGGATTCCCTGTGACTTCACTGACTTACCCAGCTGGTGTGTATCAGAAGGTCTGGTTAACTCAGTTGAAGCAATTTAGGACAAAGAAGGAAAAAGATCACTACCATCTCCTGCATGTTGTGAGCAGAAGACAGGCTTAGAAGACCATAGTTCCATTAAACAAACAGCATATACCAACCAGGTGCTGCATCCATAAATGACTTTACAGGAAGCCATTTGCAACGCATGACAACTTTGGCTGGTCAATCCCTATGAACAAAACTGCAAGCTCTGGAACATCTCATTAACACATTGCCTACAGAGTAACTATTAATACAGAGCCAAACATCTTTTATGGGGGTGTAATACTTCCCATGCATTGATTTAATGGACATTCAAGAAAGGTAAAACAAATTAATGCAAGTTTAGTCTGGTTGTTATAATGATGTTTCTGAGTAGAAATGTGGCTTAGTAGAACACAGTAATAAATAGGGAAGACTATTTAAAACCTTATCTTTCACTCCTTGGTATTTCTGAATTCCTGAATAACTCCTTTCAGTCAGTGAACACATTTGAACTCAGACATATGGTATCTGGAGATTTTTCTTCCCCTCAGAATTTTGTTCAATCAAAGATTGCAATGAGAAAATTAAATATTTAAAGTTGCTTTTACTTTCCAATTGTTCAAAATGGGTTATAATTTCTCTCTGCAGTATTTTAAAATTAAAACTTTAATTAAAATTGCCATGCAATTTTAGGGGTATTAATCTTTCTTGTTTCCTCAGCTTATCTACTGCCCTTTACAATTAGTATTTTTTATTGCATGAAACTTAGCAGTTTGCTAGAATAATTACTGCCTTAGCTTCAACCTGATGTCCAAAATGAAAACACTTCAACTCTGCCCATTATATAAAATTGTCTAGGAAAGCCAAAAGAAGTGTGGAAACAAACTTACTGATACAGACTCTAATAAAGGCTCTTAGTTTGTCAACAACATTAAGGTTTTCTTATTTGCCACAGAGGTTGTAATTTTTAACTTTGCTGGAACCTGTGTGTCTGACAGATGCTAGCCTTGCCTTTTCTTAGTAGTTAAAGCAATAAACAAAAAGTCAGCTCAGAGCAGAAACTGTATTTTCTATAGCCTTATCTCCACTATTCTCATCTTCAATTTCTCCTCTGTTTTGTATTCTTTTCGAAACAATAGCCTCAAACTCCCCTAACAGCAAGATAAAAGCTTCAAGACATCAAAACTTAATTTTGTTCTCCCCATCTACAAACAGAAAAGTAATACTATCCTTAGAACTAGACAGAAGGTGACACAGAAGTTTCCTGCAAAAAAAGTGGAAAATGCTTTCTCAAACACAGCTTTAAGTTAAAAAAAAATAATTGTATTTCTGATTACATTAAGTTTAGTCTAACAAAGGTTAAAAGGCCACAAAATCATCTTTTTAATCTCACTGCAAGAAAACTCAAAATATTTTGCCCAAGTATCACTCCATTTCTCACCCACTACTCAGGCATTTCAATTTTTGCCATGAAAAAATAATTTTATTTAAGCCATGCCATTTGCAGTGGTATAATTCAGGAAATGCTAATTCTTAATTTATAATGACCTAAAGGCAGGGAACCTTTGATACTGCCCCTCAAGCACCCACAGCCTGAAAACTCCTAAACTGACACACCAGAGACCCCAAGCAGAAGGAATTCAGCCCTATTCTGTTATTCCAAGATCTTTTTCATTTGCAGTACAAAACCACAATAGTGCGTACAAATATCAATGTGTAAAACTGCATTACTTAACTAACAACCAGCAGTCAGTTAGCTTACATGAGAACAAACCCAAGTGTTTACAGGAAAGGAGAAAGCATTTCAATCTAGCCTGGCTTAGCCAGTTGTCTGACCTTATCCTACCTGGTACTGAACTGGCAAGTACTTAACCACTGCACCAGCAAAATCAGGACCTGCCATCAAGCAAAACTGAGCACTTCTTTGTATTTAAATAGAACAATCTTTTTTTTTTTTTTTTTTTTTTTTTAAGAGGCTGAAAGAGACTACCCAAGGCATAAGCTGATTTAAACTACGCCAGTGCAGAATGCCAAACTGCACCTCAGATTCTCAACCACACATCTCTGCATGTCCAAGAAAATGACATCCCCAAACAGCAAGCAACTCAATGACCATGCTGTTCCTCACCTTCCCCATCTGTTAATGAGGATGGAGTGGTCCTGCTTCTGTCCTCGTCTGGTGCTGTTGGAACAGTAGGCTGGGGAAACCATTTATGTATATTTTTCACTGTTACACTGGTTTTCATCATTCTAGTCTCTGCCCACAATACACTTTCTGCTTTATTTTCCTTTACCACTCACCCCTGTAAGAATATCCCATCATACACAGCTGCTATTCAAGGTCAAACCACACAGAGGCAGGTTAATCCCTTAGATAATTAAGTTTGGCTTGATAGAGCACTATGACTATCAGAACTCAAACCTTTGGGTAATGCAATTCATGGTGGAAAGGGTGTGAAAAATAGGAGCTACATATTAGTTGGTAGCTTTTTGCCCTTTAAAACTACTAGCACTTACTTGTGCCTGTCCAGTTCATTCCTACCACCACTCATATAGGCAAGATCACAAATGCTTATACACCCCCGCCTGCTTATAAGCAGACCACAAATACACATGTGAGTATGGGGTTTACCAGTGACCAAGAGGAAGAAAGCAGCACCTCCGGCTAGCTGTCTCCCTCCTGATCTTGGGGAGTCAAGACAGACATCTGTTCTACAAACTACCTTTTAAAATAGGGGAAAATATCTTCAGTTGGAGGGCAAATTCCACAGGGCACTTCCTTCTGCTGTAGCACGTTGCCCTTCACACAGTTGGTCCTTACCCAGACAACAACCTTTAGGATTTCCTATACTCCTCCACCTTAAATCAACAAATTCTTAGGTACAAATTACTGCACTGGCTCCTACTTCACTAATTCCAAGTCAAAACACAATCCCCACACTGAGCAATGAAGCTCATTTATCAGCCTGTTGCCTGGAGGTCTCAAAGATGACCTCTAAGTAATCACCAAGACAGCCAATGACCCTGCCTCTTCAAAAAAGAATGACAGTTTTTCCAAACCACAGAAGGTAAGACTAAAGCCCTTCTTCCCTTTTTGCCTCAAAAAAAAGCCCAAACCAAAACCACACACAACTCATGTCTTCAGAGCAGATATTATGGGGCCCAAATGCACAGTTTTTGTGACTGAACAGAGCTCCTGTGAAATTGGGGAGGGGCTACTCTTCTTCCAGTAGCCAATGTTCTGTCCCAAGGGTAAGATTTTTGGATACTCATTTTGTCCTCTACTGTGAATACAGCAGCTGTACCCCCAAGCTCTTTGGTTAGAAAAGAGGTGTATGGCACTACCTATAGCATATCTTGCCAATAATCAAAACAGACCAACTGCTTCCTCTTTGGGCTTGCAGCGAGGTTTGCAGTTCCACACCCAGCCCACAGCCAGACTGACCACAATCAAAATGCTATCACCTCCAGAGTCAGAAGCTTAGATCTGATATAGGCAGTGTTTTGCCAAAGGTATTTTGTGCAAGAAAAGCACAAAATCCCCAAAACACACCTTATAATGCCCTTAGCTCAATTATTCTATAGTGTTTATTGGGACAACTATTGTCACTGTGGCAACAGCACAGTCAAGGAGGACCACAAAAGCCATGAGAGAGGAAAGAAAAGGACATAGACCATTAGAGATCGGTTATGAACATAGCAAGGTGTTCCTGCCCCTGAACATCCCCTTTGTAGGACTTCAGACACCTAAAATGCTGCAGGATTGAGACTCTTGAGAAGACAGAAGCCATCATTTCCCCTCAAAAAAACACAGTAAGCAGCAGTTCTCATGAAACCCTTTTCAAAACTGTCTACCTCCGACTCACCCTTTGTATTATTTTTCTTTGCCAAACTTATCACAGCCCTTCTGTCCCATCTCCACCTTGGCCAGCTTCCCAACCTTTTTTGGCAGCACTGCAATGTCACTCCTATTGCCAGCTACAGGCAGCTGAGTCTGCTGCTTTAGAATGAGATTTAACGGATGAGAGGTGGAATGCAGAGGATGCACACAGTGTGGCACTAACGTTCTCCATTTCCAACACGAACAGATGCTTTTTCAGTTGGGATAGGATTCATTCAGCTGGCAAGAGAAAGAAGAAAGTAGATCTGGACTGCTGAGTCAAATGTATCCAGTAAACTTCCCTGCACAAAGTCTGCAGCTGCTCCAAAAAGGTTGATGAGTACTACAGATGATCATAATTATATCAGGCCCACCTATCTTCACTCAAAAAAGGGACGAAATCTCTCTGCATTTCCCCTTCACAACAACAAAGGACAAAACTTTATTAAAGGAGGCATTTTCTATGCCACTCAAAGAGAAAATCCTCTTTCCATGAGATTTGGTCATATAAGGTCAAATCAGAAAGAAGAAATATCACCTGCTGGCCAGTCACAAGTATGCAATAAAAATGGAAATCACTATGTATCGAAGAATGTTGTTTGCTACTTAAATTTTATTGAACAGCAAATACACTGAGCACATTACCACCTTCTTCATGGACATTCTGCAAACACAGGGAGACAGACAAATATCCATTACATAAAGTATCCATTCAGAAGTATTTGCTCAGTTAAAATCATTTTATGGCTACTGAGTGGCATTTCCCCAGTGTTTCTGCAGGATTCCAGTGGCTCTCCAAATTGGAGCCTTCTCTCATTTACCAAGGCATTCCAGTGACTTATGAGAGAGTATTATCCCTAGCAGAGCTGCTGCACACCGAGAAAGCAGATCAGACCCTTAAGGTAAATTTGCAACATACATATGGAAGTAGTAACCACATGTCAGAGTAAAGACTTGCTTTTAGTAACTGTTTTTCAACCAGATCAAAATAACTTTATGCCTTTTTTATATTAATATTCTTTAACTAAAAAGCAATACAGCTACGCGTATTTCCAAGATCCTTAAAACACTCTCAAGTGATATCCTAAGGCTAAAGCATTGTGAATCTTCCATCACAATTACACACAGCTTGCACTACCAAATACTTTGTTCTTTGTAATTCCCTTGATTATAAAAGGAATTGATTTTTCACCTAAATTTTAGATACTTTACAACCCTGTAAATTACATTACTAGATTGGAACATAAGTCTTTACTGTTCAGGATGTTTTTCCACCTAAGGAGAATTCTAATGAATTGCATCAAGGATCACACTTGAACACTGAAAAATCCAGACTAATATTTAAAAAACAGAAAAAACAACTTTTTCTTTATATTATATTATTTATTGTTTTATATTATTTAGTGTCTGAAAAAAACCAAACATGCTTCTAAAACTAATGGAGCTGCACTGAAGCAGTTCTTCTACATGTCTTCCCATCAATTAAGTCATTGGAGAAGGAAAAAATCCCAGTCCAAATTTTGTCTCAATTTAAAGCCTACTCTAAAGTGTACTGAAGTCAATGTAAAGATGCCATTTACTTCAAAGGGCTTAGGAGTCCCCATAGTCACTTGCTTTTGCAGCATTTGATCTTTGGTGCAGGAAAGCTGTGGAGCGAGTCATTTACAAACCCATATGCTCTCAAAAAGAGTGGTAAAATCACCACCTAAGATGGCAAAGGCCCTTCTGTTGCAGGACTGTCACAGAAAAAAAGGCATATGATCACTTCATAGAAGACAGTGTCATAACACACACAAACTACAAGGCTCATTTCCTGATCCTCAGGTGCTTGGCTTTGCTTTTCAAAGTGGGGAGCTACATGAAATATGCCAGAGTTACTTAGAAAGCAAACCATAAGCAGACAATCCATTCCAACAAACACTTGGTGGTACCAAACACTTACAGACATCAACAAGACAAAGGGGGTTTTATTGCACAGATATTTGCTGTTCAAGCTGAAGTGGAACCTCACAGCAGCAGTAGACTTTCCTGTCTACTGTAGGCCACAGCAAAGTAAAGGCTGTAAGAAAACTCAACCTGTGGCAGTAGGCTCTGTACAAAGGAGATTTGCTCACCCACTTTCAGTTCATGTCACATGGGAGAGCAATTACTCCCTGATGACAGTTGCTGGCATAGGCATACAATACTCAGATCTTTGTAGCAAGTACACTAAATGCAAAAGTTCTTGTGCCAGAAAGCACAGTGAAAGCAGAAGAGGTGATGGGAGGCAAGCACTTGGTTAACAAGGGTTTTTTTTTCATTGGGAGCTCTGCTATAAATTATAGATGTAGAACAATTAAAAAAAAAAAAAAAAAAAAGAAAAAAGACACCTCGGGTCCCATTCCAGACTGTAGCACAGCTATACACTGCTCCATTATTCATCCTTCCTGTTTTCTGCCACCTCTGCCTACACTACCTCTTTTCAACCCTTAGCTCAGTCTCAATTCCTGCTCTTCATTTGGGCTAAGATCACCAATCTTCTACCAAATTTCCTTGTTCAAGTAGCTACCAGCCTTGAGTGCTTCTCAACCCACTCTGCTCTCCCTACCACAACAGTTCTTTTGGTTTGATGGGGGGGGGACGGGGGGGACAGTTGGAGGGAAGGAGGAGGACTGGTTGGTTTGTTTCAAAAAGAAAACCTTCCTTACCTTTTGCTCCCCCCATCCAAGTCTTCTTGCTCAGGAGGCTCCCTATCATCTTCCTGCCCAACCCTTTAAGCCTGTATCTCAGCTCAGTCCTCCTCCGTACCACTCTGTTTCACAGTACCAGTCTCTCCCCTGTTCTCACCTCCTCATCCAAGCTCTTTCCGAATCCAACCAAATTGTTGCCTAGCTCATCCAATTTCCTTGCCTGGTCTATAGGTCTCCTTCCCTTCCACCAGGGGCTAATCTGTTTCTCTTCTCAAACACAGCTCTTGCTCCCTTTTGCCAAGAGAAGAAAGGCCAACTTGAAGTAACTGGTAACAACGGATGAGGAGAAGGCTGAGGCACTCAACAGATTTTTTGCCTCAGTCTTCACTGGCAACCTCTCTTCCCACACCTCTCAAGTGGATGGACTGCAAGACAGGGACTGGGGGAGCAAAGTCACTCCCACTGTAAGAGAAGATCACGTTTGTGACCACCTGAGGAACCTGAACATATGTAAGTCTGTGGGACCTGACAAGATGCATCCTAGAGTCCTGAGGGAATTGGCTGATGTAGTTGCCAAGCCACTCTCCATGATATTTGAGAAGTCATGGCAGTCAGGTGAAGTCCCTGGTAACTGGAAAAAGGGAAAAATTACACCCATTTTTAAAAAGGGTAGAAAGGAGGACCCACGGAATTAGTGACCTGTCAGCCGCACCTCTGTGCCTGGGAAGATCATGGAACAGATCCTCCTAGAAGCACCTCCTCCTAAGGCACATGGAGGACAGGGAGGCAATTTGAGACAGCCAGCATGGCTTCACCAAGGTCAAGTCCTGCCTGACCAACCTAGTGGCCTTCTACACTGGAGCGACTACATCAGTGGACAATGGAAGAGCTACAGATGTCATCTATCTGGACTTGTGTAAGGCCTTTCACATGGTCCCCCACAACATCCTTCTCTCTAAATTGGAGAGAGATGGACTTGATGGGTGGACTGTTCAGTGGATGAGGAATTGTTTGGATGATCACATCCAGAGAGTAGTGGTCAACAGCTCAATGTCCAGATGGATATCGGTGAGGAGTGGTGTCCCTCAGGGGTCCATATTGGGACCAGTACTGTTTAATGTCTTCATCAATGACATAGACAGCGGGATCGAGTGCATTCTCAGCAAGTTTGCAGATGACACCAAGCTGAGTGGTGTGGCTGACATGCCCAAGGGATGGGATGCCATTCAGAGAGACCTGGACAAGCTCAAGCTGTGGGCCCATGTGAACCTCATGAGGTTCAACAAGGCCAAACGCAAGGTCCTGCACCTCAGTCAGGGCAACCCCCAGTATCAATACAGGCTGGGGGATGAAGGGATTGAGAGAAGCTTTGCAGAGAAGGACTTGGGGATACTGGTGGATGAAAAGCTGGACATGAGCCAGCAATGGGTACTCACAGCCCAGAAAGCCAACTGTATCCTGGGCTACATCAAAAGAAGCGTGGCCAGCAGGTCAAGGGAGGGGATTCTGCCCCTCTACTCCGCTCTGGTGAGACCCCACCTGCAGTACTGCATCCAGCTCTGGGGTCCTCAGCACAGGAAAGACATTGACGTGTTGGAGTGGGTCCAGGGGAGGGCCGTGAAGATGATCAGGGGGCTGGAGCACCTCCCCTGTGAGGACAGGCTGAGGGAGTTGGGGTTGTTCAGCCTGGAGAAGAAAAGGCTCTGGGGAGACCTTATAGCAGCCTTCCAGTACTTAAAGTGTGCTTATAAGAAAGATGGGGACAGACTTTTTAGTAGGGCCTGTAACAATAGGACAAAGGGTAATGGTTTTAAACTACAAGAGGCTATGTTCAGGCTAGATATAAGGAAGAAATTGTTAGTGATGGGGGTGATGAAACACTGGCACAGGCTGCCCAGAGAGGTGATGGATGCCCCATCCCTGGAAACATTCAAGGTCAGGTTGGATGGGGCTCTGAGCAACCTGGTCTAGTTGAAGATGTCCTTGCTAATGGCAGGGGGGTTGGACTAGATGACCTGTAAAAGGTCCCTTCCAACCCACACTATTCTATGATTCTATGAAGTAGACAGGCTGGATGCTAGGGAAGCAGCCTTTGTACACCAAACCTGACCTGGTCCTGTAGCTCTCAGATGCAGCGTGTTAAATGGCTCTGAAGCAAAGACACATATGCAGCCTGGTGAGCAGTCAGAGCTGAGATACCCTGGCATACTCGACAAAGGTTCAGATTTGATGGGTTTCAGTCTAGTCTACAGCAGTTCTTATATACACCTATTTTTAGCTGATATTCTTTGGAACAGAAGATTGAAACTCTGCCAAATTTCAATTCCCTCATCTACAACACAGAAAACCTAGTCTTGTTCAAAGAAAAGACCACTGTATTTCCTGTTAAAAGCATAAAAATGTCACTTTCTTGGTACCTTACTTGAGGGATATTTTAGCTTTCCTTTGCAGATAGAGGAGGTTGCACATGGTATGGAACACAAATTCCAGCAGAAAAGTTTATCAAAGTCAGCAAGCAATTCAGAATGGAGTATTATAGTGTGAACTGTCAGATGACCTTGATAATAACTGGCACTATGCTCTTCTCTGTAGTGTAAAGGGATGCAAAACAGCATCTCAGCTTCTTTAAGATCATAGGTACTGAAGACAAAGTGTTGTGAAATCTGCAGCAAGAATAGCATACATTCAGAAGAAAATAAATTAAGTTTTACGTTAACATCAGATTATGCCTACATTAAGAGAGGCATTTGTCCTCCCCCATGCAACATATCAGAAGATAAGCAACCCCTTGGAACTTATCAGTACTTTAATTCTTTAAAATAACATTTAAACTCACTTTAGCATCCACCAAGATGAACTTCTGCTGGCACTACTGCCTGAAATAGTCTAATGTGACTCATCAACTTGCACAGGATACTGTGAAAGGCTCTCCACACTCTGAAGAAATTAAGTGCTTAATTTAATCCAAGTGTCTGTCTTTGGGTTTTCTTAATTAGTCATTTATCCATGAGAACAGAAGGTTGCAGGTCTAGAGTTATATGTAGACAAAGTGGAGAACAGGACACAAGTCACTTGCCATGTTTGTTTATTTTGCTGGGTAAACCCAGCACCTGGCATGAAGTGAGAAAGCTGTTAAGAGACTGTTTTTCCCCTCCCCTAACTCAAAAAAAAAACCCCCAAACAACCAACCCACAAAAAAATAACCACCAACTCAGTCAAGCAACCACATTGTATAAGAGCACAGGATCACCTAATGCTGGAATTGTCAAAAGTTTCTGTAACAGCACCTGGCAGCAAAATCAGTACCTCTTGGTCCAGTTCACACACTTACCCACCGAGAAGCACCGAGTAATCAATCAGTCCCAGTGGGGCACACAGTAGATCAAATGGTGATGATAGGAGCTATCTAAACCCTTTACAACTGCGGCATAACTCAATAAATCTTTTTAGCGTTAAGGTATTTGACAGTTTGGCTTCTTTACAAGAGTAAAAAGGAGCAGCTCATCCAAATAGTTTCATCATGGAGGTTTGGCCCTGGCAACATCCTCCCTGTTAAAGAGCTGGCCAAGAGGACAGACATCTTACTCATTCACAAATATTCAGTGAACTGTAATATTAGTTCTCAAAGATATGTTGCAGCATCCTTCAAAAGAGACCATGACAAGAGGAGATTTAAAAGAAAACCATGATTTGTTTGTTAGAATTTGTGTTATTTTTTTCCCTTAATACTCCATTTCACCCATTGCATTCATCAATAAACTTAGCAGGACACTGCCTGACATTTTAAAAAATGCAATCAATTATGAAAAGTCATGCTGTTTGAGAAAAATTTATCCTACGCTGAAAATATGAATTTAGCAAGTCTCTCCAAGCTTTTATGCTAATCTTATTATCCACATAATAATGTCCAGGGGCATAATAGTCTCCAGAGGCACTAGACCATTGTGTTCGTGACAGTGGAGTAAGTCTGTTGGGGGGGGGGGGGGGGGGGGGGAATA
>JANHGO010006137.1:0-21881 GCA_024606505.1 Aquila spilogaster
CAGAGGGTGGTGACACACTGGAACAGGTTGCCCAGAGAGGTTGTGGATGCCCCATCCCTGGAGGCATTCAAGGCAAGTCTGGATGTGGCTCTGGGCAGCCTGGTCTAGTGGCTGGCGACCCTGCCCATGGTAGCGGGGTTGAAACTAGATGATCTTTGAGATCCTTTTCAACCCAGGCCATTCTATGATTCATTCTATGATTCTATGATTCCTCTGCTGTCCTGGAATACTGTTGGTCTGCGTTCTGTTGTTGTTGTTTTATTTTTTTCCTGTGATGGGATATTATGCTGAAGGATATTGTAAATCTTTCCTGAGAGAGATTCCAGTGTCTTATAAGTGCTCATCTGGTCACAGTACTCATCTGCAGCCAACAGTCTAAATGAAAAGTTACTATTTTAAAGAGCAATCACATGTAATCTCAGCACTTGTTTGGATGTACTGAGAAAGAAGATAAAAGTTTCACAAATTTGTTTCAGGTTTTTCAACACAAATCACCTAGGAGGTTTGGAGTTAAATTTTACTCTCAGCGTCTCAGATGTAGCCAAAATGAAAATTCTAAATTCTCTGGATGTGGATTTATTTCATTTTCTGTTAAATGGACATGGGACTCGGTAGCTATGAAATGTAGTTATGAAGGATTTCCAAATGAGAGTAAATTTTCACAGTTCTCTAGAAAATGAACACTATTGTGTAGCTCTCTCCACTGTTCTTTCTCTTCTTTTCACCTTACTCCTAGATAAGAGTGTAAATGAAAAACGTTAAAGAAAGATTATCTAGTAAAAATCAAACATATAGAAGTATATACGTCTTTCCTCTCCAGTGCCCTTCATACTAACTTGAAAGTGGAAAAGCACACCTATGGTGTACTAGTTTAGGGCTTTGGCTATTGAGCACCACAGAAGATCAGTTCTGTGAATGCCATTGATACAAGCATTAGAGTACTCGTACATCTAAAACTGAATTTGGCAGAGATTTGAAAAGGACGGGTTTGTTTGAATTAAGTACAGTTAGACCAGACATGATAGTAAAGGTTACAGACTTCATTGTCATGGTCATAAGAGAAATTTTAGCCCTGATACCAATAGAACTTACTGTTACATTTCTGTAATTGGACAGCCTGATCCTTTTTAAAATGAAGCCTAGTTATGCTGTATTTTTTAAAGTATTGATAGAGTCTTGTGCAGGAGAACTGCAACAAGGAATAGCAGAGGATGCAGGGGTTCCCCATGTGTTTGTGTATACCACCAGGGGGGACTCCTTCCTCATCTATTTCATTTATGGCAGTAACTATGAGAGAAAGCACATAACTTTGAACCCGGTCTGGAAAGTCATAGGATTCAACAAAGACTTTGTCTTCATTTTAGTTGTAAGAGTTTTTATATATGACCTTGTAAATCTGCAGGGCTCTTTCTAAAGAGTACATCAGTAACCCAGTGTGCCGCTCAGTGAAGCAAGTCCCAGCCTGTCAGCAGAGGGGCACTCATTCAGCGGGGTCATCTCATGTCAATGCTCTACAGTCAGTGCAGTCTCTCACTCACTTCAAACTGGCCTGTGACTTTTACTGAATCTGATGAGTCTTCTGGCATTCCTGGCTTGTTCTCTGGCTGGTTAGACTCACTTCAGATCAATGGCCAGGGCTTTGTGATTTAAAAGAAATCTTTTCTTTTGACACAGGTATGAGGTAGCTACTCCTTAGTGTCTGTTTCATTATTACATTTCTTTTTCCAGCTACTACAGCCTCCTGATTTATTTTAATTTTGTTACTCACTCTGATAATTTTAAGAAAAAAAGGACCATTTGGAAGCATAACTATTACTGCTACAGTTGCAAATAGTTTGTATGTTTTATAGTGTCCTGTTAAACAACAGCTAAAGTCTGCGTGGGGTATATGTACTCTGGGCATGTCAGAGAAATTGTATAATGTTGATGTAATAGAATCATAGAACAGATTGGGTTGGAAAGGACCTTAAAGATCATCTGTTTTCAACCCCCCTAACATGCACTGTGGGGACAAAATGCTGTGTTTGGACTCAGCGCTCCTGCATGAATTGCATGGTGCAGCTTCTCTGCTAGAGATTGCAGTGAAGAGCATGAGAAGAAGTCACAGAGTTAGGGGGAGGGGCGTGGAGCTCATTAGTAGAAATTTTATGGATATTTAAGGTTGTTTTCACTAAGAAGTGTAACTGTGATAGATGCAGCTTTGAAGGTAGTAGCTGACATAGTGCAGAACTTCAGCGATTCTGGTCACTAACGGGTCGCATTCATCTCCATTCTTACCGACTTTTGGAAATATATCATCCGATTAGGCCTATTCATAATGTCTGAGTTCTCTTACGGTATGATGAGCTATACAAGAAGTTCATTGTGAAAACATGCGAGAACTACTGACGAACACACCAGTAAGGGTGGACTCGGTTTTCATCATTTGAGTGTAACTTTTCCTTATTATGTACAGGAAACCCTGTGAGCATGTGAAATCAAATCTTAACGACAGTTGCTTCTGTTGAGTCAGCCCCACCGGCCTTTCACATTCTTCTGGTAATCGTATTTTTAGTTTCTCTCACTTCCTCATTTCACACAGTTTTCTCTTTCATTTTTCACTTGTGACATGAGCTGCGCTGTCTGGAGAAGATGTAACAACAAAGGCAGAAATTCCTTTCCTTCGCAAAATTTATGATGAAGATAACTGATAGCGCTGTAATAGGATTAATGAAGATTGCAGAGAACTTGACAAAATAGCCGAATATTCCCTGGAGACGTGTGACTGATGATGACTGTGCTGAATTTTTGTTCCTCTTTCCCCAAGATGAAGCGTTCCATCCAGTACCGATCAAAATAAGTAAATATGTTTGAGTTTGTCTTTTTCATCTTGTTCTCTCCCGGAGTCAGTGGATTTTTTTGTACCTCGTCAGATCTAGAACTGTCATATGCTTTTTGTGGTAAGTAGAAACTAGCTTATTCTTTTCTTTCTGGCGTGTGCACAATAATTACATTAGTCTAAGGCAAAGTGAGCTTTCTCTTCCATGTGTTTCTTGGATGAATACAGGCAAATATAAACAGGAATTTCAGCTGGTATATATTCCTGTTATTAATCACCCTGTTATAAGAATTTTACTGCATAAATATAAATATTACCTCAATGGTGGCTAGCAGTAGCTAAGAGAGAGGATGTTTACTACAAAGTAGAGAAAGCGTGAGGCATATTTTGATTCAGGAAAAACTGGAAGATATGAGTTTTGAATTTGGTTTGGAAGTTCTGTATTGTATAAATCACCCACACTGATGTAACTAATATTTTACACTCAAAATATTGAAAAAAAGGCTGTCTGTGAGGCTATGCCAGGCTGGGGTCAGTGCAGCCCTGTGGCATCAGGACAGCCTCTCTCCTGGTTGCTTGCTGTCTCTGAGCAGTAGGCCATGGGATCTGTGTAGTTCACTGATTTTTTTCATCAGTTCTGCAGAAATGAGGCACAACGAGGCTGCGAGGGCCCCATGTGCGCATGTATACTCAATGGCAGGAAGGTAGGAATTTTAGGAGATATTTTGCAAGGAAAGAAGCATGTCCATGTGCATTACCAGCATGTATCACCTGTAAAATAGCTATGTAAACTAAAGCACAAGAGGGAATGTTTTCTTTGGGTACTTTGCTTTCCATTAACACTCATTTTAAAAACATAACGAGTCTAAAGGTGGTTAGGCCTAAGCTTGCAAATTGAGCCTTTGAGACTACGGTGTGTTTTGTTCTCCATTTTTCTGTCAATTTCCTGTACGCAGTGATGATCAGAACATGACTGCCAATTACCAGCAGTCAGACAGTCCTTTAGCACAACCTTTGCTGGAATCCACAGAATAGAAGACAGAGCTCATCATAAATCATGATGAAGTCGCTGTTGCTACCTGAGGTGGCCTGCTAGCCTTGAGCAACACGCTAGTATATATAATACACAGCTAGCAGAAGTAGGAATATTTTCATCACAGGATCCTGATGGCAAAATGCTAATGAAAAGTGTGTCTTTGAAAAAGAAAGAAGCATATTTTTTGCCTGTTTGAGTGCAAGATGTGATTAATCCAACAAATGACTTTTCTTACTTCTCAGTCACAAAGTAATATGATGCTCCTTTTGCCTTCTAAGCATGTAAACAATCAGAAATATCATTTGAAAAGATCTTTAATGTTTTCTACGAATAATTAAATTACACGATTGTATAATATATACTCTATATTAAATCTATTTGTATTGTGTTTGTGTTTACTGTAAGTGTATACGTACGTGCATTTTCAATAATTCACTGGAGAAATCTATTCTCACTTACAACATGAAATAATTTTATCCTGTAGATTCTTCAGCTCATTATTTAAAGTTTAATGTGACACCCTGCAGCATCCTGAACAAATCCGTCTGGCATGCTGCTCTTACCTGGATTCCAAGTGAGTAATTACTGCCTAGAGAATTATATTGTCCAAATGCAAAAAAATAATATAAGTGACACAAGCGAAAAACTGACACTTCATCATAAATATCAGTTTATTTAAGAGATACGTTTCTGTGATTAACAATGGAATAGATGAACTACAGTGATGGACAGAAACGATGATTTCTAAACTGTCCATGAAAATAAGAGTGTTTGAATTTGACTTGTTTGAGCAGGTTGCAGAGCTCAGCACACTGACTGGTATTGCATGTGCCAGTTTGAGACAGCTCAGGTACCACTAGAAAAAGCAAACAAACTTTTGGTGCATACAAGCTCTTCTGGTCTGAAGAAGACCCAAGCTATTTAAAGGGGACAAAATATCCAAGCATGTCAGGATTATGAATATGTGTACTCCAGAAAGTGGAAATATGCTAATGGAATGTGTGTGCAAACCTAGCTTTAAGCTAATCTTTAAGCCTGGTTTTAAGTTGACAAATTGTGTAATGAAACGTGTATGGACAATGCCTTCAGACATGTAGTTTCATTTTTGAGCGGTGCTGTGTGAAACCTGGAGTTGAACTTGTTGATCCTTATCCCTTCCAACTCAGGATATTCTGTGATTCTATCATTCTGTGAGCTGCATCTTAAGCTTCACCTGCTCAGTAAAAAAGCCTGAATCTGGAGTAAGATTGCTTCCCTACTAAGGTAACTTTATGATGGCTACCAGCAGTCTGGACAATTTGTTTACAGTACCTGCTCAAAACTACAGGCGTGGAATCTCTCAGAGATGAGCTGTGGAGCTGAGTGAACAGTACCGTCTTTGCTGAAGAAATTAGAAGAGATTTTGAAATTTGTCACACTCATATTTCTTCAGACTGATGCCTTTTGGTACAAGAAATCAAATTGTATTTTCTGGAAAGAGCAGTTTTCAAGAAATGCATTTTTATTAGTTTAGAGGGACTTTAAAAAAATCCAAATTTCAGAAAAAAATAGGTTTTTAATCTAAACAGTACGTCTGCACGTGTATTTTTTCCTCCCCACCAGTTACTTTTTTCTTACTTGCAATATCTTAACTAGAAAGTGATGTCGCCTTTTTGAAGATAATCTTCACAGTCTTGTATGAAGGTGCCAGAGCGTTGCACTGGAGAGAAGTTCTTTGCAGTGGGACCGATGATGAATATTCTCTGTGTGGAAGGCTTAAAGGAGGTCAGTGGGAAACCTTGCCTTGCAGGTTGCAGATCATGGCATAACCTGGCCCCTCTTTTAGTATTTGCTACCAATCGGATTTCTGAGAAGATTAATTGATTTACCCATGCATACAGAATTTTCTCTCTATGATCAATTCAGCTCACTTAGAAGGGAAACCCAGAAACATTAAGGTGAGCCTTCATCAAAGTTAGCTGTGCTATAGCACTTCAGCCATCACCGAGGTGCTCTTTCTCTCTCTGAGGCCTCTGGCTCCTGGCAGCAGCAGCTAAAGGCACTGAAAGGTGTAATACTTCACCATTTGAGAGCAAAGGGTCTAATCACAGCTTGCACACAGTCAAGCCGCATGGGCCAATGATTTCACCCCTCACCTCATGACTCAGGTGGCGGAATTTAGAGCAGGCAGCTCTCTGGTGACAGAACTCTGCTAAAACCGAGTGTTTCCAAATAATACTCTTTAATGTCTTTGTAGTGTTGTTTCCATCTCTGTAAAGTGGGATTAGTAATACCCTTTGTTGCATTATGACAATTTTATTGCTAACATTTCTAAAATGACATGGAAACACAAAATTGACTGGACTGCACACAAAGCTCAAGAGGATCTAGGGTCACTACTAACATACACAGAGCAGTTTATTCAGGTAAGTGTCTGGATGGTGTTTTAGAGATACTATCTATACCCACATAGAATATGTTTTATTAGAGAAGACTCAGTCCCCTTGTACAAGCTAACTGACATTAGCATGACAAAGGTTCTGATCTGGAGTATTCAGGATATCGGTTAAAAACCAGAAAGACTAGAACAGAGCTCCAAATATGTGGTCCATGTTTTCCTTTTTTTTTTTTTTTTGAAGGGAATATCAGCTCTCTTCAGTTATCAGTTGTCTGATGTGCTATTACATGTTGAATTATTGGAGTTATCACAGTAGGATGGGTTGGTAAAAGATATTGCAGTAGCCTTCTGGTTGATTTCTATTTTCTTGCACATTGTTTAGACAAATAGGCTGATTTTTCGGAGAATAAAGAGGTGGAGGTTTTAACCCTGGAAGAGTAAATGACATTGGCAGTGCTGCTGAGAGATATGCTATGTTCCTTTGAAGTTATTTATGAAGTTTCATTGATGGCTTTATGATTAAGTAACCATTTATATTGTACTTATCTGTTTTGCAGAAACAATTGAAACACAATTTGACATTAAAGGTAAAAGGACATTGTTTCCAAAGGTACTTTTCCTCATTTTCTTCAAATAATAATGTTAAAAAAGCATACTGAACAGAATTGTAGAATCATATGATCACTGAATCATAGAACCAAAGACTAGTTTGGGTTGAAAAGGGACCTTAAAGACCCTGTAGTTCCAAGCCCCCTGTCGTGGGCATGGATGTATTCCACCAGACCAAGTTGTCCAGGGCCACATCCAACCTGGCCTTGAATACTTCCAAGGATGGGGCATCCACAGCTTCTTTGGGCAACCTGTTCCAATACCTCACTACCCTCATAGTGAAGAGTTCATTCCTCGCATCTAATCTAAATACACCCTCTTTTAGTTTAAAAACCCTCCTCCTGTCCTCTTTGACATTCCTTGACAAAGACTCCTTCCTCACCTTTCCTGTAGGCCCCATTTATGTACTGAAATACCACAACGAGCTCTCTCTGGAAACCTCAGCCTTCTCCAGGCTGAACAAGCCCAGCTCCCTCTGCCTTTCTGCGCAGGAGAACTGCTCCGTTCTTCTGATAATCTGTGTAGCCCTCCTCTGGACCCACTCTAACAGGTCCATCTCTTACATTCATATATTTTCTGGAAAGATAGGTTCAGCTGAACTGTAGAAAACAGTGAAAGAAAATGTCAGAAAACTTTCTTGTGCTTGAAGTGACAAGTCCAGAATGGTAGTATCTCTGAAATTCTCCTAGATGTATTATTATTATTCCTTTATTATTCCTCTATTTTATAAATGAAAAGAAAGACCAAAGTATTAGTTAATGTCACTTTAATTGTTCAGTTTCATTTGGTAACTTATTCTGTTTCTTTTTACCTATTTGAATAGATCAATTCATATTCTTTCTGCCCATTTCACTCTTTTTCTTAGGTTCTTTTCACATGCTCATCTATTCCTCCCTGAAATCCTTTGCAAAGATTTGGAGAGGAATAACAATATCTAAAAGTAAAAGCAATGCTTCAGTGTTAAATCAGGAGTAGCAACTGTCCTCAGGGTAGCCCAACACCTTCCTCATCAACTTAAGCTTTCCCAAGAATCTAACATTAGCTTTAACAATTCTATTTAACCCCACAAATGTCACCAAGGAGTTCCGACTGGCACAAAATCTTCAGTCTTCCCTTAATGCAAAGTTCATGGGCCCCTGAGGAGGTTGGACATCTGAACATCTCTTCCAGCCTCAGAGCTAGTAGTAGACAGGAACTGTCTCTGCCATAAGCAGTCCTTCTATAGGTGTTTATGGCATAACTGATGCTTCCTTATGGCTAATCAGCTTTTACTGGAAAGCAGAAACTCTTACAAGCCTCCCAGTCTTTAGATTAGTCCGAAGAGCCCTTCAGCTCCCAAGTGCTCATCGCTAGTTTGTCATATCAGAAGAGGAAGGTTTCAAAGGAGGTAGAGTGGGACCTGAGTTCAGCAGGGGCCATTATAGTGTCTTTTGTCCTGATGTATACTAATTCTGTCTGTGCGAGGGTGTGAAGATGAGTCACTAGACATTAGGTAGACCTTGAGTTGCACTGCTTAATGGGTCAGACTGCAGGATATACATGGGCAGAACTGCGGGTCTGGAAGGAATGCCCAGCTGACTCAAGGACCAGTGTTGCTTACAGTAGTGATCACTGCAAGAAAACATGGATGAATTACAGATGAGCTGAAGGCTCAGGATTGGATAAGCAGGATTCTACTTGTCCAGAAGCAGTTGTTCTATGAGGGGAGGTGAGCTGAGGACTGCTGAGGACAGCTGGACCACCACTGCCCATGCTGTGCTCAGTCAAGACACATAGTGCAGCGCTGATCACTGTGATCAGAGGTCTCTCAAGGCTCCAGCACCGTGATTTAGGATAAAGCCAAAGGGTCACTAGGCAGCTTGAGATTTCAAGGGGCCACTGTGCCAAGAATGGGCAGCATTATGTACTAATTTCCTTGTTTTCTTGGATTTTAGGGGTATTATACTGTTATCTTACAAGCATTCTCTGATGATTCCGAGCAGAATATTATCATGTGCTTGAATTTCACCATGATAGTGAAACAAGATGCTTTCTGAATTCAACAAACGTTTCAAATAAATCCAGAGCACAGAGGCTCCTTCTGCAAGGAACTGGAATCCATCTTATGAAATATAAAACACTCCAATTTTCCTGAGGTAGAACACATCAAGTTCTGCGTGGAAAGCAACATGATGGAGTCTTATCCATTTATAGAATGGCTGCGAACAGATGCTCTGCCAATATGCACAACTTCTCTTGGAGCTGGGCATCCCGATGAACCCACAGAATAACTCCAAATGGTCAGACTGAGAACTGCATTTCAGTGCTGTGCCTTGAGTTATGGAAAAGCCAAGTACTTCAGGCTACGCTAAATTAATAAAAGGATTTTTGAAGACTTGAAGTACAAGAATTAGAAGTATTCAACTTAAAATACAACAGCATTTCAGTCTGGAAAAACTGCTTTTCTATTTTTTTTTTCTTTTAGCAATAAATTCATTTGTACAATCAACTTGTGAAATGACTTTCACTCTTGGTCATTTTCCTGATGTTCATCTCCATCTGCAGAGATGTAGCGGAGGAGCAAAAAGTTGCTATGTGGCTGATACTAGTAAAACCTAAAGCGAAGAGTGTTTCCAGTTGCACCAATCGAGCATAACTGAGTTCACCCGTCCAGAGCTATAACCACCTCGATACAGGTTTTATGTTGTGTTGAGCAAAGAGATAAAACTCTGCTGGGCAGAGACTCCCAGGCTGCCTCCTTCAGAAGCAGGAGAATGGTCCTTGAGCCTGGTCCTGATGGTCCAGGTTGAGTTTTTTCTCAGTTACCAAAAGCACGTTGAAATCTCTTTTCATATTCAACTTTTAGGCTTAGTGAATTAAAGCACGTTTTTTTTTTTTTTCCCATTAAAGATTCCCGTGCTGAAGCTGTGCGCACGCTGGCCGCTAGGTTGTGCTGTACCTGGCAGGTTACTTCAAAACGACCGAAAGCATGAAATCAGAACTAACCAGCTCTTTCAGGCTGCTCAAAGCATGAAAATTACTGGAAGCAAAGCTTTTAATCTCACTTAACACCCAGAGGCGTATTTCAAATTGAGCATCGGGAAAGGAAAAATGAGAAAAAAGGGAAGCATAGAAATATAAGTACTCTATTAGAATTAGTTTCAAAACAGCTAGTTTGACAATCTAAGACAAAATCAATACAAATATAAGAAACAAAACTGTGTTTTGGCTGGAAACAAGAAGCCACAGTTACATCCAAGTGGCAGTAGAAAACATCTGAGATACAATCAGGCCTCAGACCAGGACAGGATCTTCCAAACACTGAGTGTTACTGCTTAAGATTGAATCAGGTTACTAGAACTGTAAATAGTTTCCTCTTAGCCTAAAATGTCAGTTAATACGCAGCCAGAAAGACTGATTACCAAATCCTACTTTTCTTCTATTTTACTTGTTAGTAGTACCTGTCCAGGGAGCAGTCTCACCATAATGTCCTCTTGTACCCCTTTCACGTGTCCAACAATGGTAAGACAAAAAGAGATTTTAGTGTCAGCGTTCCAAGATCACTGTTGTCCTAAATAATTCTGGATGTTAGGTGAAGTGTTATGTTTATTAAGGAGCAGATATTAAAGGTGGGAGAAAAAAAAACAGTAACTGGGAATCAAATACATTCATGTGCCCCATGTTTTTTCATAAACCTGTGTTTTAATGCCTTATAGGTGTTACAGACGTTTACAGTACGTAGAGGTAGAACTAGAATTTCTGTATCTAAATTGAGATATTTACAGATAACCATCTGTGCTCAGCAGCTTACGCTGCAGACTTTTATAGTGTGGCTCCAGCTGAAGGGCTATGGTTACACATGCCAGCAGCTAGGATTGCGAGGCAGAGTACAGGAGCCACAACTTTATAAAGCAAAGACCTTTCCAAGGCCGGAGGCCTCTCTTCTGCCCATAATTGAATGTTTCCACTCACTGCAGCATTGATGACGGCTGCACTGTGCTCCTCCTGTGAGGAGGAAGCAGAATTTCTGTATCAGGTTCGTGCTGGCAACATGCCTCCATGTCACACAGGTACCGCAGTGTAGATGGGAAAGCTGAAGGCAGAGCTTTGCTCTGTGTTCCTGTTCTCCAGGCAGAGTTGCTACAGCACTTTCCTCTCTTCTGTTGGTGCCTGTAGTTGACGAAATTTGTTATTTTACTTGCTTCTTTCCAAACTTTTCCTAACCCACCCTCAGGGCTTCCCAACAAAGAGGAGTCTTTAGGACCATGGAGATTGCTTGGACTTGGTAAAGAATCAGAGAATCATAGAATCACAGAATTGCTTGGGTTGGAAAGGACCTCAAGGTTCAAGTTCCTACCCCCTTGCCACAGGCAGGGTTGCCATCTGCTAGATCAAGTACTAGATCACGCTGCCCAGGGCCCCATTCAATCTGGCCTTAAATGCCTCCAGGGTTGGGGCACTCACAATCTCTCTGGGCAGCCTGTTCCAGCACCTCATCACTCTCCGAGTACGAAACTTCCCCCTGAGAGCTAATCAAAATCTTCCCTCCTTTATTTTAAAACCATTCCCCCTCGTTCTATCACTATTGATCTACCCTTTTGAAAAGTAGATTTCCCTTGTGTTTATAAACTCCTTTTAAATATTGGAAGGCCATAATGACATCTCCCTGCAGCCTTAAATAAGTCCATTTCCTTCAGCCTGTCTTCATAGGAGAGGTGTTCCAGTCCTTGGCTTGTCTTTGTGGCCTTCCTCTGGACCCTCTCCAAAAGCTCCATATCTTTCCTGTTCTGGGGGCCCCAGACTTGGATGCAGTATTCCAAATGGGGCCTCATGAGGGCAGAGTAGAGGGGGACAATCACCACCCTCGCCCTGCTGGCCACCCCTCTTCTGATGGAACCTAGGATACCATTGGTTTTTCAGGCTGCAAGCACACACTGCTGGCTCATAGTTTTTCATCAGCCAGGACCCCTAATTCCTTCTCAGCAGGGCTACTCTCAAGGAGTTCTCCCAGTCTGTATACAAATCTGGGATTACCTCGACCCAAGAGCAAAACCTTGCGCTTGGCCTCATTGAACCTCATTATGTTCACAAGGGCCCACCCTTTGAGTTTATCAAGGTCCCTCTGGATGGCATCCCTTCCTTCTGCTGTATCAACCATACTGCTCAACTTGGTGTCATCAGCAAATTTCCTGAGGGTGCATTTAATCCCATCATCTATGTCATTGATGAAGTTGTTAAAGAGTACTGGTCCCAAGACAGTCCTCTGGGGGACACCACTCATTACTGACCTCCACCTGGACATAGCACCATTGACCACAGCCCTCTAGCTGTGATTTTCCAACCAATTTCTTATCCACTGAATAGTCCACCCTTCAAATTCATATCTCTTCAATTTAGAGATAAGGTTGTGGTGGGGGACCATGTCAAAGACCTCGCAGAAGTCCAGGTAGATGACATCAATTGTTTTTCTTTTGTCTGTGGATGCTGTCACTCCATCACAGAAGGCCACCAGATGGGTGAAACATGACCTTTCCTTGGTGAAGCCATGCTAGCTATCTCAGATCACCTGTTCATCCCTCATGTACCTTAACATGTCTTCCAGGAAGATCTGTTCCATGGTCTTCCCAGGCACAGAGGTGAGGCTCACTGGCCTGTAGTTTCCCGGGTCCTCCTTCCTCCCTTTCTTGTAAATGGGAATAATGTTTTCCTTTTTCAAGTCTCTGGGGACTTGACCTGACAGCCATGACTTTTCAGATGCATTGGAAACAGCTCAGCGACCACATCAGCCAGGTCCCTTAGGTCCTGGGTTGCATGTCGTCTGACCCCCTGGACTTGTACACATTCAATCTCATGAGTGGGTCTTGGACTTGCTCTACCCTAACATTGGGGAGGAGTTTGTTCCCCCAGTTCCCACCTAGATGTTCAGAGATGTTAGGTTCAGGGATGTGAGAATCCAGGCTCCAGGCTGAGGCAAAGAACTCATTGTGTTGACTGTCATTGATAAAGACATGTTTAATTTTTTCCTTTTTCTTCCATTTATTGGGTCAGCAAACTTTTGGTCCACTTTTTTTGCTTCTTCATCTCCTGGCTCTGTCCTGGCTCAGTCAGAATTTGAATGGTGTGAAGTAAGCCATTCACTGAGTACTTTTGCCTTCAAACATTCAGTGAGAACCACAGATTCTGACATACCTGTACTTTGCCAAGAGTTCCAGTTAGCTGTGCAAAGCTCCCCACTGTAAAACTAAATTAATCAAGGAAGGCCCAGTGTGCAGCTACAGCATGAAACACTTCACAAATATCTCCTTTTTCTCTCCCTCATTACTGTTGTTTTTAAGCGGCTGTCAGGATTTGCTGCAGATGGGAAAATAGCTTTTCTTCACCCCCTCACCCTCTGTCGCCAAATATGTAATTATCAGAAGAAGCAGTTCCTGTAGAATGTGTTTTTCAGTAAAAGCACACACTTTCTGAGCTGCGTTATTATTTGATAAAACAGGAAACATAGATAATTTTATACAAGAGAAGTCCTGCTGACCACAGTAACACACATCTGCTGGCACCACTTGGGATGGGGACAGAAGGAAAATTCTACATAATTCAGGTATTGCAATAGCATATCTTACTCCTTGGGATCTTCTGGGAGGCAAAAGCAATCACTCAGCCACCAACTAGCTTTACTGGAGAAAAGCACTCACTGTCACCTTGAGCAGATAAGCTGTACTGCGCCTCGGTGAGGAGCTGGAAGTGGTGATGCAGGAGGTAGGTCCTGGTCTGTGCTACAGGCATCAAAAGGGACACGCAACAGCACTGATTAATTATTCAGATTCTTTTTTTCTCTGCAGAAAATGCCAGTAACTGCCTTTGGAGCACCAGTGTGGCACACTGGGCTGAATAACGTCAGCTGCTGCTTCTGCCTGTGTGAGCCTGCCAGCACAGCTAGCTCAGGGGCAGCAGATGGGGATGTGACATTTGTAATGGGACGGAATGAGGAGGGACAGCCGGCGTGCTCAGAGAGCTCAGGGAACAGAGGACAGAGAAAGGGGCTGTAGAAGGTCTCCTTCCTTGCGTTAGAAATGAGTGGGCTTTGGCAATCCCAGAAAGCAGTCCCTGTGCACATGCACTGGGTCTGTGGATCCCAGTCATGGCCTTACTGCGCACCTGCTGTAGATGGGTATGTCCATAACCTCCTTTACTCCACATACATTTTCTTCTGGCAAAGAAATACTGTATATATATGTATATATATATGTTATATATGTGTATAAAAATATATATGCTTTATATATATGCATATATATGATATAAGTATTTGGCCCAATAACTTATAACATTTTCCCAAAGCTTCTGCCTTCAAAAGAACTTTTTTCTTTCTTGGGCTGTAGCCTAAATAGCTGCTAAATGTGCTGTGTTTTTGAAATTGTATTTCTTACTGCCATAACTAAGAAAGTGAAAGTTCTAATAGCAAGCCTGGCTGTTTGCTCGAAGGACAGAATCATCACTTTCTGAATATAAAGGTCCCTGTCTGGCCCTGTTTTCCCCATTCTGCACAAAGCCTTCATGCACAACAGAGCAGACAGTTTTTCCTAAAGAGTAACTTCTGTTAGCCAGGAGCATCCACTGTGGTTTTTGTTCTCCAGCACATTTGAATCTCTCCTGACAAAATACTTCTGTAAGGATTTGGAAGTTGAATTACTTCTTATATACATTCTTTTCAGTCAGAATCCATTTAGACATTTCATCTTTTTTTTTTTTATATTTATTATAGCGACATAGATTACCAGTTTCAAAGGAAATTAAAAAAAATCCCTACTACAATTAAAGATAGATACAGAAAACACTGCAAATTTTCAGCTTTAGTCTTCTGAAAGTAACAGAATTGAAAAACCTGCCCTTCATTTGCAAGATACAAAAAGGAGTAAATAATCAAAGACAATGCAGTGCATACAGGAGTAAACTGTTGTTCACTTTGACCATAAATTAACTGTTTTAGAATGACTTGACTTTATTTCACCTCTGAATACCAGCTGTACATACTAGTAGTTGCCCTTTATGATCGTACATGGCATTGAAGAGAGCTGTCCTATGTCTAGGGATGTTTCATACAGTGCAATTCTCCTTGTTTCTTTAAGGCTTTAAAAAATAGATAATCATCATTAATGAAAGTTGCACATATGACTGTCAGAAAAACAGACTGCCAGCAGCAACATGCCTTTCTGAGTCTCCCAGCTGCATATCAGTGACTCTGCCTGCTAGATATACTGTTTCTTTCACCTATAAATGATTGGGAAATTTTAATATTCTAATTATGTAGGAAAGGAGTTCCTTTCCTAAGAAACAAACAAATGAGCAAACAAAGACAACCTGAAGAAACTGTTTGTCTAGAGCAAAACTAAAAGAAAAAGTACTCACAGATGACTAATAAGGTAAAAAATGAGATACATCACTTTGATAATTTCGGAATGTTATCTATCTATTTTGACCAAATAACTTAAAAATAGTGAGTTGCAAGTTGCTTAAATTTGAGGAGTAATGTTGTTTAGAAGTTAGTAATTTCAAAGAAATAGTCCAAATTGGATGCTTCAGCAACCAATACATTTTTTTTCTACTTCATGTTTTTGTCATATAAGCGTTATTCAAAGATAGACCATTGTGCCAAAAGTCATCATGATTTTGTTGATAAGCTCGGAGTCAACCTGTGGCTATTAAACTCATACTAAGACCTACTTGGCTGTCTGCTTTGTCCTACAGGTGCAGATGCACAGCCCAGCTATAAGTAAGTGACTTTATATGCCTGTTTCTGGAACTGGTCTGTAAAAGGCAACTTGAAGACTTTACAAACAGTACAGCAAGAAACAAAATGACCTGGGGAGCAGACCAAACCATATTTTTTGACTTTTGGGTTTATAACAAGCGAAGACTATAATAAATATAACTGATTAGTCCTCTTTGCACACCAAAATTTAATCTACTTGTTGCCTCCTTCTATAGAGAGGGGAGATCACAGACCCACAGGATTTGCTCTGGGCTGAAACTGGAAGCTGGTGCAAGTCTTTGAGGAGTGTCATTAAGACCCTATGAGTAAGTCACCTGAGCATGGAGCTGAAGAACAATTTGCAGCCCATCATGACTGGCACTAGGATTTTAGTGAAATCCTCAGCCTGATTACTAACGTCTGATGAGGCCTAATAGAGGTGGTGTCACCAAATCATACTGGAGATACTCTGTAAGATATATTTTTATACGTATTGATCTTAGCATGGTCATAATGCAAATGATTTTGACTGTAAATGAGAAATCTGTGATAAAACAAACGATCTTTCCTTCTAGGATGGTATTGATTCTAGTATAAATGTTGCTTGATTCACAAAGCTTGAGTCTGAATTCCTGTGAATGGGAAAGGCAGCAAGGGAGGGAATGCCTCAGCAAAGCATACAGTAGCTGTCACTCTCGGGATGGAGTAGAAACATAACTGCTCCGTGTTTCAGTGCTGCTCCATCAATAGTCATAGCCAGTACTAGTGGCATTCCACTCCTTCACCGAAAATCACAGTGTTTGGAGGGAGAAAATACGGAATAAAATGATAAACATGGTTTAATCTTTGAACATGTGGAAGAAAATAAAGAAAATATATAGTTGGGGTAAACAGTTACATTAAATACATAATCAAATGCAGCAAGATGTTTTAAATATTTGTAGATAAAACACTGCAGTATCAGTGAGTCAAACAGCAATAGTAGATTTATTGCAAAGAGGAGACTTTCTTTGAACATTCTGTCAATACAACAGGGATAACTAAGACACCATTTTGTGAGAAGGGCTAAAATTAAGCATAAGGTCTAAGTATTTAGCAGCTACAATTATAATGATCAATTTGTTTGTTTTTAATATTTGGATTCCATTGGTGTCTTCTGGAAGTAGCTTGTAATCAGGGTAGTTGCTTCCCTGATTGTTACTGTACAAATATTTATGAAATTAGTAAAATAATATTTTAAGCATACTTTGAAATATTAACAGCCAGATTCAAAGCACATAATAAGCATCAAGCCACATGAAAGTGACCCCAAAAACCCTTAATTTTGTAATGGGCAATGAGATTACTTGACATCTCCAAAGAGCAGCCCAGAAATGCTACACTGCCAGGTGACTATGGTTTGGAACAGTATAAGATAGCTTTCTGTGAGGATGGCTGGCAAACTGCATTAATTCTTATTTTCCACTCTGACTTCCTCTGTAATTCATTAGCAACCTGAAAATCATATAGCACTATACAGTGCGATATATTCTAAAACCTAAGCAGGAGGATTTTGCTGGAAAATTAAGCTGAAAGTGGAGCCAGAGGCCTAACTGTAATGGGTCTTGGCCATATAGATTGTCTTGATGCTTAAGCTGATGTTACATAGATTTGACATCAAATTCAGCCTTTTTGCAATGCTGCTACACGTTTCTAAGGGATATCACATTGATCACAGATCTCTAAAACAGAAGATTGTAGGCAAAATGAAGTTGTTATCTTCCACCACAATAAAGTACACGGCTGTGTTATTTAAAATATTGTAACACAAGAACATTAATGCAATACCTAGACAAAATCATTGATGTTTCAATGATTACTTTCTCTATCTTTAGGTTAGATCTGAAGCTTGAGAAACTAATCTAAGAAAAAAGAAAGCTATTCTGAGGCACACTTGAAGGTGAAGGTCTCCCTGTTGGGTGAAGCTTTGGCCCCATTACTGGAGGTGATCAATTACAGCATAACAGTGGGGATTTCCACACAAACCAGGTACTGCTAATTTATATGTCAAGTAATAAAACTTGTGGTATCCTAAAAAGGTACATTTATTAAGTTGTCAAGAGAGCATTATTCCCTTCAGGAGTATGAAAGCAAACCACGCAATATTGTCTGCATGTTTTATATTGTAATTACTCTATACATTTCTGTTGAAAAAAGGATGTAACATTTGACTATTTAAACCAGTAAGATAAGTACTAAATTGTTCAAGAAAGAAATGGAATTTGCTCTGTTCAGCCCTTTAAAATCTTGGTAACCATTCCAATGCTGGTGTGAAGCCTAGAATAAAAGATGGAGGTGGCTGTTCTGCTCTACAAATTACAGCGCTAGGAGAGCTTATTCTTGCTGAATAAAAAAGGAGCAATCGAAAGTGAAAGGAAGCTCTGTACTTGGAACCAAATTCTATGCATCCTGAAGCATGACACAAACTTGCTTAAGTCCATGAAGCCATTTTTTAGAAGGATTTTTACAGCTTGGCCCTTGATGAGTGCCTACACATAATATGTACTTGTCACTGCACTCCTGAATGACTCAAGACTAGTAACGTGGCAGAAAACCATTCACCTGCAGACTGTTAGTTTGAATCTGTCAAACAACTAAAAGTCACTGCTGCAAGAAGTTTTATGCAGAAATTACAAGCAGCACAAGAGAATATTAAGGCTGTGTAGTTATATGCTCAAACTGGGAAACATTGTCACTCATTTTTAATGTACTCCTTTCTGCTACATCCTTACAATTCAGTCTTTAATAACCCAATCATTTATCACCTTTTAGGCAGTGCAATTCACATGTTTTCCCAAAATCTGCAGAAATCTTTGCTTTGATGAAGAGAAGTCTTTATGCAGTTTCAGAGTACCTCGTAAGCTTATTACAGTCGTAGAGAAGGAACTAAAAAATAAGCACTCATTTGAATAGCACAGCACATCACAGTCACTGCCTCATGATCAAAGTTTAGCTGTACTGGAAATGTCTTTACTGACAATCACGTTAAAGTACCAAAGTTGGAAGGAGGAATACTTGTTTAAACTGTGTGGAAATCAATCTCATATAGTCAGTAAGGTTAGAAATTGCTGGGTATAGATTAAGCTTTTACTTTCTGGGATTTGGTTGACTATCAGCAAATGAAATGCAAGAGATCTATGTGCTCCTTTAGCATTTCCAAAGACAAATACGACTTCTTTCAGCTTTAAAGGTGAAGGAGAATCTCTCCAAAAGATAAGTTATGTTGCCTAAATTTTTCTGAAACTCTCCCTTTAACGGTCTCCTGATTCCTGAAAAACTCTACATTTCCTCACCTCCCCCTAGCATATAACCTATGGCATAAAATCTCCTGCAACACGGAGTTGTTTTTTCCTTGTCAAAGGACTCAGGGTCACTCAGATCTGCACATGGCGCTGAAGTTTTGAAGAAGGTTTTGTTGCAACAGTGTGCACTGGTTGAATAGTCACCTTTAAACACTCATCATCGAAGGAAACCTGAACAGTAATTCATGTAGTGATCACGTGTACTTCTTCTGAGACAGAGCTGAAAAGTCCTTGTAATATTAAAATTCACTGGGATTCAGACTCCTGATCAGCACTTAAAATGGATTTGCTATCAGGTAAAATTTTTCTAGAGTTATTGAGTTGGAGGCAAAGGTCAGATTTAAGAATACAGCGTTGAAATGAACTATTTTCTTGCTTAAAATGAGATGTTAATTATCTTACTGATTAGAACCAAACTAATTAACTTGGAGAGTGATTGAGGTCATGCAAGAAGAGTAGTAAGGAAAAGCATCATCAGAGATGCTGAGCTGCTGAGGGAGCATGCATCAAGGGCTGACAATAAGAATCCCTTACCCAAAGACGTGTGTTTGGTTTGTACACTGTCTGTGACTAAAACTGCACATGATTGTTCAAGCACCTCCTGAACTGGAAGACAAAGCCTTGGGGAGCTGACTGACCTGGCTGCAGTTGTGTGAGGGTCCATCAGCGAGGTGAGGGCCTGCTGTGCTTCATGCCTCATCAACGTGCTGCTGCTGCATGTCTCATCAACGTGCTGCTGCTGCACATGAGCTGCTTCTGTGTGCACTAGCCTGGGGCTGGGCCTCCTTCACAGTCCTGCCTTTTCCCTACTCCCTGTTTGCACTGAGGAAGGAAGAGGAGGCTATCTCATCCATGGATAGTTACATGGATCCAGAGACAACTGTGAGTACATCTGCCCATAATTCAGCATCAGCCTGAAAGTAAGGCTTGGAAATAGTAGCATTCACTGGAAAGGAAGCGAGCAGCTTCTGTTGCCTGGGAGCTATCGTTTTGCTCTCTAGCAGCGCTGCTTTAAATATTAAAGAAACTAATAGTGATTCAAATTAAAACTATGATAAACAGTATGAACCAGCCAAGGGTGCTCACGTTGTGAGAAAGCAAGAGACCACAGAGAATTGCCCAAAGCTGCCTTGCAAAGTTGAAGAAGTTAAGTGGTACAGTGGTTGCTGGATCAATCGTATTTTAGAATGCAAAGTCACCCCTATGTTGACATTTGATATAAAGCCAAATTCTGGAGAAAACAGAAAACATGTTTTCCTTAATTCTTAATTTTAATTTAACTGGAAGCATATTTTCTTTGACTTCTGTGGGTTTTTTGGTTTGTTTGTTTGTTTTTCTCTGGGTTGAATCTGTGAATATATCTGTTCATAAATATTACTTTCAGATTTAGCTTTGCCATTCTCTTTTACAAGCTTCGTGTTAATTTTATTTTATTTTTCCTGCTTCTGCTAGTATCTTCAGTTATCACCCCTATGCCAGCGACATTCCCTTATGCATTCTTTATGTTTTTTCTTTTCAAGACAAGCCCCAGCTATTCTATGTGTCTTCTTTACATTTTGTTTTATTTAAAAGCTTTCAACTACATGTTTTCCATGTGCAGCTTTTGAACATGATATGTATGGCTAAAAATGATTGTTCTTCTACTCAGCACGTTAGAAATTCTTATTTTTAAACACAAACAGAAATAAACGTAACAGTTTATCAAAGAGATTGTGTGTGTGTGAATGTATGTTTGTATACATAAAAGCTTTAGCAACAGACATAGCAAAGGGGCTGGAGCTTTGTTTTAGCAGTAGCGATGAACTGGTGCAGTTTGAACTGATGTAGTTCAAGCTCCTGCACGACCTGATGTAGCCATGGGGTTTCACAGGTTCCTTTTGCTCTCCCTGTTTGAATCAGGCTGTCCCTGCCCTTACAGCAAGAGTGTGTGGAGTTCAATAGGGTGGGAGCCACTTCTGGGCAGAAGAACCTCATTAGTCGTCTGCATTTCCTCTCTGTACAGATGCGGATCTCATCCACAAAAACAAAAAGGTCACTCATATGTTTTTTAAATTTCATGAAAAACAGACAAAAAAACCCCAAACCCTCTGACATGGGGAAAGCTGTCAAGAAGTTATTTCTCTTTGCAAGCTGTACCTTGTGTTGAGAGGTGCTAAGCAGCCACAGCTTAGAGTGTTACTACACCCAGAGTGCTGAAAAATCCTGTGATAATATGAAGCCAGTTCACTTGAACACACACACTAGGGGCTCTCAGAAATGTCTCCTTTGTTTGGTTTTACTGGTCAGATTCTGTTCAAAACAAGCACACCTTTTTATATTGTTTTACGTCTGTTGGACAAATTCAGTGTGGTGCAAGCTGACACAAACTTACTTTATTTACAGATGGAAGGACTTTGCCACTTTTCTGGTGAGCACATTTCACAGAATCACGGAGTTGTAGGGGTTGGAAGATATCTTCTAGTCTAGACATCATCAAGTGCAACCCCCCTGCAAAGGAGGATCCCTACAGCAGGCTGCATAGGTAGGCATCCAGGCAGGTCTTGAATATCTCCAAAGAAGGAGACTCCACAACCTCTCTGGGCAGTCTGTTCCAGTGCTCCATCACCCTTACTGTGAAGAAGTTTCTTCACATATTGGTGCAGAACTTCCTATGCTCAAGTTTATGGTCATTTCCCTTTGTCCAGTCCCCACAGCCTGCTGAAAAGAGGTTGGCCATGTCCCTTTGACTCCCACACTTACAGTATTTATAAACATTAATAAGATCACCTCTGAGTCTTCTTTTCTCAAGGCTGAACAGGCCCAGGTCACCCAGCCTTTCCTCATAGGGGAGATGCTCCAGGCCCTTTATCATCTTTGTGGCCCTCCGCTGGACTCCTTCTAGGAGATCCCTGTCTTTTTTTTGTACCAGGGAGCCCAAAACTGGACACAGTACTCCAGGTGAGGCCTCACCAGGGCAGAGTAGAGGGGGAGGA
>JANHGO010006138.1:0-21880 GCA_024606505.1 Aquila spilogaster
GGTGCTCAACTGATAGAATAATACATGAACAGCAGAGAAGATGTGGGTTGATTAAATAATCAGCATACTGTGACATTCGATCGCTTAGCTGTAACTTAAAGCTGGGTCAAAACGTTGGTCTATTAATGTGCCTCCCTCCCTCCTTTCCTCTTTCGAGTTGCTGCTACGTTCATTCCAAATGAAAGCTTTACCAAATGCCATGCCTTCTTGGTAGCAAAATGTAAGATTTTTTACTTGGCCCTGCATGTTATGGAATAAAAATAATAATATAAAGCAAATTAAATTTTGCCAATGAATTTAAGTTGCCAGGCAACCTGTCATACACAGTGTGGTATGTAGTCAAACGTTATTGCAAACAAACAGGTTAATCCGTAGCACAGACCAGCATTTAGACCAAATGGGTGATCTCAGGAAGCCAGGGCAATGAGGACTGGAAGGAGGACAGAACACTAGTGCGCCTGAATAGCTCTTGCCTTCATGGTTTGCTTGCACGTCCACAAGTCTAATTAACTAGATCAGCTCTACTCCTTCCTGTCTCCCTGCTTGTACTTGCACAATAACAATATTTAAAGGCAGCTTTCAATCAATTGAAGAATAAACAGAGAAAACCTGTTTCTCTCAGCGAGGATGTCATTATGCACTTACTGAATGCAACCCACTAAATTATTCATCCTCTTCTCCAAACTCTGTTTTGGTTTTTTGGAGGTTTTCTGTGAATAGAAATGAAAGAGGTACCACTAATAAACTGTTCTCTTGTAAAATGTTAGTGCTAACTGAAAAGAAAACTGACATATTTGGCTGTCACATAACCACTAGCCATTGGATATGGGAGAAGTTGCCGCATTGTATTTCCACTATGCATAAAAATGAAAGACTTGGTCTACTACAGTCTAAAATGTTGGTGCTGTCTCCAGAGTACTATTCCAAAGTTCTCTTGGCCAGTACTGAAGCTCTAATATCCTGTAGTGTCCAGGAGGAGTCCCACAAACCACACAAACCACAATTCCTTGTTTTGCTGTGAAATTAATGTTTCCCTTGCTGATATCAGTTCTGGGGGTGATGATCAAAACATTACATTTTAGATGGGTCATGAGATCAACCTGACCAGAGGAGGCAGTTTTGGTTATCTTCTGAGGTGGGTTGACATTGTGAATGAAGAGAGCAGCAGTGCTCCTAGAGCAGATCGAGATCAGCTCTCGCTCCAGTATCTATCTGAGGTTAAAAACAAAAAGTTTCTCTGTCAAAGTGGAGCAGAACAGCTGGAGGTGGCAGCAGAATCAGCTATGCAAGAGATGCTTAAGCCATCGGGTCCCTTCAGAGTTTACATTTGGAAATCAAACTTCCATGGCTACTTAAGAGTACAAACATTCCAAAATGATATTAAACCAATTCTCTGAAATAGATTTAATAGTAGCTGAGTATTTGTTTCTATGAATAAGCACAGAGTATATATATTTTGTGGAAGTAGAGTGTCAACCAAAAATAATATAAGATGAAATCACCTGCTTACAAATACGTATTGGGAAGGAGGAAACCGCTACTTGGCAGGTGCACTGCTACACAGCTGGCAGCTCAGCTCCTGACTGGTTTGCCTCCTCCAAAAGTCTGTAGAAGGCTTTTGCTGCTCAGGTGTGTGATGTGATGCTGCTCCTGAAGGCGTCTCTGCCTTCTCGAGTTCTGGGTGAGCCTTGATTTGGAAAATGATCTTTGTTTCTGGTCTTAAACCATTCGTATGTTACTTTCCTGTTGTACTAAATAGGCACTCCATCTAAGTGGTGAAATGCTGGGAGAAATTATTTTCATACTCACTTTTCTCCTGCAAAGTATTATACGGGTGAAATAAACAATTCTCATTTCTTTATACAATTTACCACCATTCTGGTTTTTAAGTTCCTTACCAATAGAATAATAAGAATCATTGCAAATTTATTCACTCTCTGCTCTTGACCTAAAGGAATGACGTGATGAAGAAACTTACTGGAGAACTGAGGCTGACAGTTACATTTCAAAATGTGAGCTACACCGACTTAGATCACACACGTCAGATTTCCTTCCCCGTTTAATCTATAAAATGCACCTTGGAAAAACAGCTTTGCTTCTTGTAAAATCTCAAAGTCAAACAGAAGAGGACTGGGCTGGAAGAGTACAACCAATTCAAAGCTGGCATCCTCTTAGCTCAGTCACAAGCTGCAAATTGACAGCTTTCCTGAGGTTCCTATTCAGATGAGTTATAGCATTAATTTTCTCTCTAACCTAATGGAAGGAAGAAAGCCGATTACTTTTAGAACCCTCTGCAAGGGCAGGTATAACTTTTCATCTTGTTATTAACATTTACAACCATCATCGGCTGGATTGCTTGGAAATGCAGCAAATCCTCCTTCCTTTCTGACCTCTGGAAGATATGAAACGCCAAGTATAAAGCATTCTCTGTCAATAAAGCATTAACAGAACCAGTCCGGTTTATAATGTGGTGCTTTGAAGCAGATAATGAAAGAGACAAGCTGTGAGTGTAAAGCAGATGATTTTGAATAAGAATGTGGTTTGAAAAGTATGCTTAAGTCATTAAGCAGTGATTCTGAAGGTCTGTAAGGGCTATGGATATTCAAATCATTCTGCAGTTTCATTTAATAACGTTTCATTGTGACCTAAATTATGTTCCTATAGTATATATAAGGGGGCATCATATTAGTGGGATATGAAGGTGACTTAGGGTTGAATGTAATTGTTTGGTTTGAGAGATGCTTGAGACATACAGTAATGCAGACATAGTCCACACAGTTAAAATGGCAGGCAACAGGCCTTGAAGGACAGAAATGCTTGTTATTTGAGTGTTACGGAAGTAAAGGGGCTCGATCATGTGCCTTAGGAAAGTTCAGTAAGCTTTGTCAGTTACCCTCCTTTAATCTGAAGGAATTAATCTGAAAAAAAAAGTCAAAAGAGGACACTGAATAATGAGCTCTCAAGGATACCAGTTATGATATACATTCGTTATCAGTCCTGGCCAGCCTCCATTTTGTTCTGGCTACTGAGCAAATGTGCTTTAAGTAAATCTGTTCTATTGGAGACCTCATCCTGAACCTACTTCCTGGGAGTGGGGGCAGGATGATGATGATACTCAATGAACAAAAAACCCAACCCACACAATGTCTTGAAACAAAAGCACCATTTTGGATCTCTGATGCTTTTATGCCTCTCTCTCACACTGCATAAAATTTACAGTTAAAATGAGTTTATTCTTCATTGTGTTTGCATATAGTTTGGTTTTTACCATTAGTTTAGAGATTCCTGTGTAGATACTGCAAATGCTCCTTACTTTATAATCTTTCTCATTCCAATAATTTTTTGTTTGAATTATGAAATAAATCTTGCCATCTCATACTGAAATATATCCTTGACTAACATTATCGATAAGATTTGCTAAAGAAGCCAAGGAGTGTTTGAGGTTGCATTCTGGATTTTAGCATTCATCTTATGATTTACTGAGAAGGTAAGTGATGTGTATGAAGCATATGGGTGATGTACTGTTCTGAACGATGCTGTGACTAGAAGTGCTGAAACACGAGACGCTGACTCAAAGGTGAATTTATATATACGATTATGTGTTTGGGTTTGTTCCAAATAATGGTGAAATGAATTTGTAAAGCTGCTCTTTCTTGATGGAAGAACAAAAGCAAGTACTCATTTTTTTTCCACTGAGAAATATGTAACTTCCCGGTACTTTAATTTGTGCAACACAAAACTATTTTTATAACTCTCGTTATGCAGGAAGCAAACCTGTTTCCTCAGAACTCGCCCTGCAGCTGACTAGAAGACTGTGATGATCCTGGTGACCCATCCCAGAGACCTCCCTGGATACCTGTGGGAAGCCTGCAGAGAGGTAGGCTGCTTCCCAGGGGTCTGTCAGCCGTGTGCAGGGCTGGTCTCCATGAATAATTTAGAGAGGTCTTAGATTACTCTCACTGGAAACTATCTTGAAAAGCAAAACAAGCAAGTGGATTGGGGGGCCCAAAATGTCCTCACTGTGTTCCTGACTGCATCTCCGTTCATTTGCTCTGCTAGCAAGACGAAGGATAACAGAAGATGGTAGGTCAGGCACCCACATCACAGTAGTGCTTTGTCTGTGCTTGCATTGCTCTATAATGCTTTTAGCCCTTCAATTTCCTGTTTTGCACATTTAATTATTCACGTGGTACTAATCCATTTGTTGACACCTAAGTTAAACTAAAAACATTCAAGCCTAGACATTACAATTCTGATGGTAGAGGGAAATGCAGTGAGAAGTACTTCATATTAATAAATAATATCAAAATTGATATGCTATACTTTTCCAAGGTAGAATTATGAGTTTATTCTTAATATCTTAAATGCACCCTTAAGTTTCTTGTCTGCAAGCATGAAACCATTTTCCTACAGGAGTTTAGAAGGTCTTTTTAGACCCGTGCATGTGAGCTTGATATGAGTGCTGTGCTGGAGCCAAACTGACGTTTGAACTTGTAAAGTGTGATTGAAGGAGACAGAGCAGGGTTTTAGGGACTGGCACTACCTAAAATGAAATTTTGATTCAGTCATACGTAGTGCTTATAACATTTTATGTCACTAGCCTCAAAATTAAGTGTATAGCTATAACGTTGTTCCATTAACAAATAGCAATCATAAAGTTGGCTTTGGATCATCTCTCATCATGAGAATGAATTTTGAAAATTATTCATGACCTAACTTGTTGATTTTCAAAAAGCCGGGGCTGCAAACACAACCGGGTTTTGTTAGAGTACATTGATTTCCAAAACACAGATTTTCAACCTAAAGATGGCTGGGGAAAAAAAAAAGAGAAAGAAAAAAAAGAAAAGGAAAACACAAAGCTCCAATGACACAGGGATTGGTGCAGTACGAGTCTCTGAAACTGGTACGTCTTGCAAGATACATTGGGATATTGAAAACTGATACAGATTTTTTAGGAGATCAGTCCCCAAAACTCAATACCAGAAGACTGTCATCAGACTCTTGCTCTCCATAAAGCGTTTCCTAGTGATCTTTCCAGCCTAGGACAACTCTATTATGTATTAACATTACCATCAATGATATCCTATCACAAGACCTTGAAAGCAGTGGAGTGAAAGACAGAATGGTGAGCAGCCCTGACGTATGCTGGAATACTGCCACTTATTAGTGCACCCACCTGTATAGCCACCCTGGACAGCACTATGAACTGCAGGTGTGCTTACTACCAAGCTCAGGCACAGGTGCATGTGTATTACAGCTAATGCAGCAGTGCAGACGTAGGAAAATGGAAATCCTTACAAATTCTGTCAGAGGCTAAACCTAAAGTTTACTGTAGACAGCATCTCCTCAGTAACTCATCTGCACTAATTCTTCAGTGTTGTCTCTGTTTTAATTATGTAAATTAGATTAGAAATTATAGGAGAAAATAAAAAGTGAAAAAGCTACACTTTCAGAGTGAAAATACTTATATTACATACAAATTGTACATTGTAACTCTGGAGGAACACATATTCTATTTTTGTGTTTTATGTCTTAGACTTGAAGAACTGCTCTGTGTTTGGAGACAACATGTAATTGACAAGATGCAATACAGACCTGTTGCATAGACCTGGCACTCTTTGCATATAGCTGGTAACTGAGATGAAGTGTTGAACCAAGATATGGGAGGTGACAAGACAATAGTACTTGTTCCTGTTCACCTTGAAGTCCCACAAAAGCTGAAAATTACATTTCCAAGTATTATTTCTGCATGCCTGGCATGCAAAAATATTTAAAGGAGACCTATGTATGGATACATAAAATAATACTATCTAGTTTAGCTAAAGATTAATTTCCAATAAAATACAAAGCTTTTATGTTAAATAATTATTTCACTTGCAGTCATCCCAGTATCTGGGAAACAGTTAAGTAGCCTGTGGGGGTCATACTGAGCACTACATTCCCTGTATTACAAAATGGCTTAGATCTGGGATAGTGCTTCTAACGAGTAGTGTAAGAGAAAGCTTTTTATAACTGAGTAAATGAAAGGAGGGTCAGATTAGGGTATGAATAACTGCATTATCCCATGGGAACACTAATGATTTGGTGTCATTTAATTACAAGAAGAGCTATGTAGAATAACATAGCAGAGCAACACTTTCTGACAAAGAAAATGGATTTAGGTTTTCTGTGGGTACCATGTGAGCAAGCTCTTTACAACAGACCAGTTCTTAGGCTGTGAAGGCCATGTGTCTCCTGGGGCAGATCCTCTCTTGCAATTTGTCATTCTATTTGTAAAACTAGTTGTTATCGTGTGGTGACTTAGCTGTGGCATTCTCTATTCGACTCATCTAATCTGTGTCTCTGGCCTGTGTTTTCCAGGACCTAGCAGCAAATTTCCGAGTTACTTGCTATCCATAGTGATGCAGCTTTCTCCACGAGCTTGCTGCAGCCTCTGCACTAAGCATTTCCTGTGTCAAACTGTGGATGGGAAGTGCCGGCATGAAGGAAGAAGCCCCAGGAAACTGAGCAATTGGGAGGGAGCTGGGCATTAAGGATGAGTGGCTGGCAGGGGGATTGTTATGTATGGATACTTGTTATGTATGGATATGTTTCTCACATCATGTTACAAATGCTATTATCTTATGCAACAATCACAAATTCACTATGCAAATCATTGTACAAAAGCGGCATGTTCTTTGTGGCTGTAGCCTTTGAGCGTGTCAGTTTTCTACTAGAAGTTTTCCATTAGGAAAATATTTGCAATCTTAATTCTGATGTAATTGCTTTGCCTGGGAATTTTTATGGTCACTAATTAGGTTAATACCGATCATCTGAACACAAACATAATTAATGCTCCACAGTATTAAAATTAATCATACGTTTAAATCTAAATGAAATTAATTAACAGTGAGAGTGAACAACGGCCATGTTTCTGATTATACCAAGTCAAGGCTTCCTGAGGAAAACCCTCCCTTAAATAATAGAGATGGATCACATGTGTGTTTCAGTACCTATCTGTTAGTAATAAATGAATTACAGGGTAAAGAAGATGCAGGGCTGACATTCTAGATTTAATTATTATTATTATTATTTTGGATGTAGAGGGAATTGTTTTTCTTAAGTTCTTGTGTTTATTTGCTGAACAAAAATACACAAAGGAGTCTGGAGAGCAAATCTTCATCAGCTCTGCTCAGCAGAAGAGGTCCTTTGTGCCTGTGGGCTTCCTAAGGCATTTAAGGGAGAAGAGAGAACGCTTCTACAGTTGTCTGCTGTACACAGGGATGTGATGCGGCCTCAGCAGCCTTCTGCTGAAGGCTCAAATCAGAGTTAGCACAAAGGTAGCCATGTGAGCCAGCACTGCTGTTCTCACTTGCAGCTCCACGACTTGCCCTGTGCCCAACTTTTATGGCAGAGTGGGCTATTCACATGGGTTGGGTCTGGTGGATGAGCCCAGTGGTGCAGCTGAGCTGTCAGGCCAAAGAGGATTGAGCTCAGCTGCTGTCCTGATCATTTCTGATCTCTCAGCTTCCTAGGGCTGGGCAAAGAAGCAGGAGTTCAGAAGCCATGGCATGCTCAGGGCTTCTCCAGTGGGGCCTGGCGGGAGACAAACTGGAGGGACATCTGCGTGCAAGCCTCACCACGAGGCTCTTCTCATTGGAGGTGGGGAAATCACTGGATTTAAAAAATGTAATTAGGGTTAACCTGAATTTAAATAATTGTTAGACTACTCAGTAGCTATTAGCATGCTCTATCATTCCCTATCAGAGAAATGCAAATACATGTCACTGCATCAATTAGTGAGAACGCAGTTTGGAAGCTGATAATTGTCGCTGTAATTTTCCACCCAAGATCTCTTAAAAACTCCTCCTATGGATTTCCATGACAGGCCACCCAGAGACATGGGAGGTTTTTGTTCTTATACTGTGAACCTCAGCACTTGTGATAGTCTTTCTATTAGCAGCAGTGAGCTAAGGTGGGTGTTGGCAGAAATATAAAGATGTATTCATTCTGCATTTGCAAAATTAATTTATGTTCAAGGATGAAAAATGAAGTACATACAGAATTAAAACTCTCTATGATTTTATATAGCATTAAAGTAATGATTCCATCCTCCTTCGGTTAAAGATTAAAATTTTTAATGAGCATTGGATAAATAATGTATCTTGGCACATGTTCTGTAAGTTCACCATGTCTAAAAAAAATACACATGATTGAAAAAGCCTGATGTTCAACTTAGCATTGGGTAACTCCTTTGCAAACAGACTCACAGTGGACGTGCCTGGGAGTTGTTTAACGTTGTCTTCCCCAGCTCTAAAAGGATCCCACAACAGCAGTTTTCTCTGTATTTATTCTTGTGCTACTGGTGTCAAAACAGAAACCACAAGCAATGCGATAGAAGAAAAAATACTGTATTTCCCTGCATCTTCTGTATTTGCCTGTTTTGAACTGGTGTTTGGTGGCTCCCCAGAGCTCACCCTTCAGAGAGTGGCACTCTTCTCACTTGCTGTGCTACAATGGCAGCAGTGCTGTAAAGCGCAGTGAATGGACCTGGGCATGTTGAAGTATTGACATAGAAAATAAACTGATTATTTCTCTCCATTCATATTAATAGATTCTGTTTTGGGAATGGTGCTGGTGATACAGCCGCCCCCGATCTCTCCCCAGGTTGTGCAGAATTAGCATAAGTACTTTGTGCACGCAGCTGCAGCTTTTAGTGTGCGGGAGCCTCTGCAGCAGCTCTGCTTCCCCGAGAGGGACTTTGCCATAGGAATGGCACTGGCATGGATTCAACAGCCACACACCCACCCTTGCTGCCTACGCACACTTTTGTACTGTCACCGTGGAGCAGCGTGGGAGCACAGCTTCGCGGGTCAGAGGCTGCTTAGGCTCTGCTCAACATGCTGCCTAAGTGTTGTTCTCTCGCTGTCCCCTGCTAGAAGAATCTATTTCCTTGGGCAAAAAGTAAGCCATATGGGATAATGCTTTTGAAAGCTTGGAAGTCAGATCCTTTGAATTTTTTCCTTTATGAACTTAATTTATGCCCATACGAAAGTAAAGCTTGTTTTCCTTTCTCTTCTTGTCTCTTTCCTATCCAAACCATAAAAATCTTTTTCCAATGATGTTTGAAAAATTATTATGAAATTGAGAACATTTAGAAAGATAACGCCTGAAAAGCTGTCTTGATGAACAATTTGAAAGCACGCCATGAGCTTTAATTTTTTCCCTCTATCAGCTGTATGAGGAATATCTGTCTAAAAATGTTGCTGTGTCTAGCATAGCGTCAGCAGCATGTGTTAGAGCTGGCAATAAATCCCAGTTCTCCAGTGCCTGCCCAGCTCTTTATTGAGAAAACTGTTCTTTGTCTCTGTGCAACTCATTTGTTGCTGTGCATGTCTCGGTTTCTAAGATAAAGAATATGAGATTTATAGAGAAGACTTGCCTTAAAATTAAGATTGATTTTGTTAAAAGAGCTCTGTTCTGTTTGTGCTCTGAATCAGAGAAGGCTCCAGTGAAAGTAAGCAAGTAACAGGAAAACAAAGATCTGTTTCCCATGTGTTCTGGTGTCTTTGGTTACGTCAGGATCACTTGGGCACATTTCATTAAAATGCACAGAAGTCTTCAGAGCAAATTTCCAGATTCTGCTGCATCTGTGGAAATGGTTTTGTGGCTTCCACAGGGGACTACGAAAGATATGTTGGATTTAGACTTTGACTTGTGACAAGTCCTGTATTGAAGTAGGGAAGCCAAAAGATGGAGAAAGATAAACACGAATAGGTCAGTGTTACTGACACAATCTTTTATTGTGTCATATTGACCAACAGTAAAAAGTTTGTTTAAACTTTCCCAAATGTTACTGGGGACTAAAGATGGAAAATGTTCACCAAATGTTTTGAATTTGGCAACTCCATAAGCAATTGAAAACAAGACAGTACCAGGAAAATGATGAGGATCACCTAATTAGAGTTATTACTAAGAAGAATTTATGGTCGTTCTCAGGCAGCGAAGACAAATGTTTGCTTATTTTCTTTCCAGAAGCAGAAGCTTTTAAAGGGTTGGCACTGAACTTTGATTCTGTGCCTCAGTGTATTTTTTCGTCTATCATTAGGTATCATTTATCACTGGAATTACTCAGGACTATTCTCTGCCTACTGAACATCAGCTTGCAATTGAATACTTTCTGTTCAGTCACATACTGATGTCTCATTTAGGACACAGAGCACTATATTATCCTTAAATACAAATGCCTAATCACTAATTCTGAAAGAAAATGATATTCGTTTTGCTGGTCTGACTGGTCTGATATAGTTGTAATATGCTGGCTTCAAGCAAAAGCAGACTTTTAGAAGAACGGTGTATTTTCTGGCAAAACCTATGAGTGGGCCTTGTACATCATGGAACTCATTTTGCACAAAGCTGGATTATCTCTACTCCCTTTGACCTTAATCATATCATATGGGCGCATAATTCTGTTAAAATCCCCTAGTATAAATACTTTCAGACAAGGTAAAGTTTAAAGAGTATTTCAAAAGTCTGAACTATTGAAATTGTATATCTCTCCTTCTTAAAACAACTGAAGCTTTTTCTGTATGAGCAACACAGTGTAGCCATTGATCACACTTGAAGCCTAGAGATCTAAGCTGTGTCCAAAGGTTGCTGATTACCAAATAATTACCAAATCAATGCAACTGAGTTGTGGCTTGCCCAGTGGTAAATAACTTCCCAATGGCTTGCTCATTGTACAGAAAGTACAGAGGCAGCAGTTAGCAAACCAAGTCATACAACTCCAGGCTTGTGTTCAGCGCAGTAGATCACAATGGTCTTGTTTATCCAGATACATTTCCTCAAAGTGGTGTGGTATTTTATTTTGTTTTAAATCAGATTCTTGTAAACTAAGTTGCTGGCTACAATCATAAATGTATTTCTCACTGACTCTGGCTCATATCCAAGCCCACTGTTATTTTTGCAACAGTACAGCATGTTCCTCTCTTATGAATGGCAGGAGAGTATGTTGTGATTTTGGTATGATCAGTGTTCCTTTATTATGTGACTACTGCAAAAGGCAATTAGTTCTATCATCCTTGTTTGGTATAACAGCATTGATTTCAGTGAACAGTAGTAGTAGTACTCTAATAAAATGAAACAGAGTAATTTCATAAAGCTGTTCACCAATAATTGTAGTGGGCATGTTTCAAACTGAGGAAGAATTTGGAAAAACAGTGCATTCATTAGGTTTAGTTTTTCTACCAAAAAACTCTTTGTGGGCTGTCCTCCATCTAACTGGATGCTACAGAAAATAATGTATAAAACTAAGAAATATATTACCCTTTTCCTTAATACCTTACCAAATAACTGCAATTGAATCTAATTAGTGTGAATATTAGGTAGAGATACCCAGTAGATTAGTGATTGAAACAGAGAAAGTATACATTTGTAGTTGTTGAATGTGCTGATTGACAGCATGTGTGAGTGATTGGTTTGTGAATCATTTGAAGCATATTTTTATAATGCCTGCTAGTTACAAACTATTTATTTTCATTAAGTAAGACCATTCTGTAGTCTAAACCCCATCACATTGCCAGAATATTAGCTCTAACCTCTGTTTTCCATGCTATCATGTTAGCTGTCTAGACTTACATAGATTTGCCTTAACTAAGAGAATTGTACTCCGGTTGTGCCAAGGCAAGTATCCAGAAGCACTGTTCATTAAATGAAGGCACTGGTCTGCTAGATTGAATACACTGCATTTCTGTTCATCTGTTTCTGATAGCAATGGTAATATATATTTGAGTGGCAGCACGTTTCCAAGAAACATCAAGCCCCATATGTTATCTCCTTTTAGAATCTGTATATTAATTCATTTAACATAAGTTTATGAATTCATATAAGTTCATTAATTCAGTTTGTATAATAATTCACACTTCATTAATTGTAAATCTTATAAACTTATTTAAATAGTTAAGTAAGTAAGTACCTGTTTCTATTTCAAACCATTTAACCAAATGGACAGCATAAGATTGGTGTCAATATATTTTCAGGAAAAAAAAACAACAAAATAAAAACAACGACAGAACTCTGCCACTGTAGAAATAGTGCTAAAGATGAGACCTGTTTGACAACAACTTCCCTCACGTCTTATGGGAGGAACTTTTTCACAGAGGAAAGTCAAATTGTTTTATGGGAGTGTCTTTTTTCACATTACGAATTGCCTGGTATCAGTATCATTGCACTGCCAGTATTCTGAAAGACAAGTTGTAATCTGTAGGTTTACATCCTAGAGATGTGCTCTGCACTTAATCAGTGTGAGAAAAATTGACTTCATTGGATTTTCATGGCTGAAGAAGCGACCATAGTACATCCAGACTACTCATTTAGTTTATTTCAAAGATACAGATCCCTGCTTCAGGGAAGACAGCTCCTTAATCTCACAAAAAGCTTGTAAGCCATTTGTCACACCAAAAGTCTGCTACTAGGTGGCACAGAAAACCCCGTATCAGGTCTCTTCGCCCTACGCAGTTTCTGAATACATTCCGAGTAGATTTTTCACCCTTAATTACCTCTCTACAGTCATAACATGCCCAACATGCAGCGCACACCTGCATGTAAAAAGGCCATGAATATATACTTGGGTGAACTGCATGTAGCTTTTATGTTATTTCAGACATTCTGAGTAGGAAAAAATGTGTATGCAGTAATAATATCATTGGACTGTAGAGGCCCTGTGTAAGGTCAAAGTAGAACTCCGGGCCCTGCACAGTGTAGGAACATCCAGGCTGTGCCAATTGACCCCAGAGACCCAGGACGGTTCCTTGATCCTGTTTTATTGAGCAATGTAGTTACAGCTTCCATGTTGCTGTTATTTATCTGTATATCATGATATTATCATGTCACTGTATATTTTTCTGTAAAATCAAGAAAACCACATTTCCTTCCCTTGGAATAATATTATGGACGTGGCTACAATGAAGATAGTAAGATACTACAGACATAATGTAAAATTAGAGCAAATTTTGCTACATTTCTTCATGTAGCAACTACTTGTATTTAAGACTCAAATTTGTCTGAGATATAGACATTCCCATCATTGTTCCATCTGATTTAATCTCTCACTGATGTTTCTAGTCTAGACATAATTCCATTTTTCTCAAATGATTTGCTACGCATTTTTTTCCTACTGTGTTTTCAACTTTTTGTTTACTTAATACAACTAAATCTTCCCAAGCACAAGACCCTGGACAGTCAAATACATTTTTTAGGATGACCATAATTTGTATTTCTCTCTTGTAACCAATGTAAAATGTAAGGAGATGTTGACAAAAACAACTCTTCCTGCTTATCATTTAGAATATACGCAGTGTAACTCTGAATAGTCTGGCTAGTCATTTGCTGTTTTAATGACAGCAAGTGCAGACTTTGAGATACTAAGGAATTAATAAAATTTAGCAGTGGTGAAAAAGCTTCATTCTATGTCTGTAATTACTGCAAGTTCGAGAAGATCTTAATGAGATTTTACATATCGGGTCTTACGCAAAGGGTCTTCATTTCTCTTTGACCAAAATATTCTGTTATGCAACAAATGATTAATCAGGTAAGTGTCTCATTAAATAATTTAAAGGGGAAGGGCCAGATTCCATCTTAAGCTACAGTGATGTAATTTCAGTACTTTTCTCTTTTGGAGAGTCAGACAATCTACAGTTGGAAGAATATCAAAGTTGAGGCTTGAGAGTGGGTTCAAGTGAAACGCGAAGCCAAAGAATGACCTCCCAAGGACAGCGTACACGGAGAAGACAAAATGAAACACACAGATGATAACCAGCAATGGGCACCAACGGCTTTGTGAGAACTGGCAAAGGAAATGGTGGTGAGCAATACAGTTTTCACTTGGACCGTGTCTTGGACCTGAAGCAATTTTGGGAGCCAACAAGAACTGCCAAGGCAGAGCAATTGAATAGATTAAGACTGGCAGTGAGGAGATCCCAAATACAGGGAGTAGCGTGTAGCTGGGGAGAATAAAAAAGGAATTTAATACTGGAGGACAAAGAAGGCACAAAGTTAGAAAGAATCATTCTAGATAGCTGTTGCCTCACAGTTTTATCAGCATTGTAATAGCAATATGGCATGGTAGCTTGTTTCTATGATCATTTTTACACATTTTGTAGTGGATTTGTGAATATTTTCCCCATTGCCTTTGAATTTTCCATCACATTTTTCCCCAAATGTACTTGCTTATTTGTCTGCCTGAGAAAAAATGTGAGCACCAGATGGACATTTAATAAATCCAAAAGTAAATACTGTTTTACTTCAATACAATTACCTAAAGCTTTTTGGACAACAAAGAAGTTAAGATACATCTTTTTGTGAAAACCATTTAGATAGCTAATGCAAATTTGTGCCGGAGTCAAGCTCACATCAGGCAGAAATAATGGTTTTAAACCTATTTGGCTAATGTGTTTCTGCCCCGTCATATGTTTCCATACCTTACAAATTCACCTCATCCTTGCCCCTACCGAACTAATACGTCTTTAGTCCCACCACAGGCTGGCAGTTATGCTAGTATCCTTGGGGAATCACGTTTACTTCTCTGCTGCTCCAGGACTGAAGCAGTTTCTTCTTGTGGAAGAAGCTGGCTCTTGAGGAAGGGAGAGAGAGCAAGTTAGTTGGCTGGCTTTTTAACAGCTTGTTTTGTGTACTTCAGTTGCAAACTAACCATGGATTAATTTGTTACTGTCTTTTTTACAAAACAAAACAATCTTTTTTTTCATTGTGAAGTTCCCTGTTGATGAGTGTGTGCGTTTCAGAAATCCTTGTTGTAGTTCCTGCTAAATAGCACCCAGACTGGAAACTGGGCAACTTTCAAAATCATGTGCTAAAGCTAGGAAATACAAAATGGTTTTAATGAACTACTTTTGTAACATTTTTTAATTACCATAAGAGATGTAAATAAAGCCTGGGTACTTCATACTAATAATGCTGCAACTTCAATCCTACAGCTCTTCTGCAGAATTCTTAATCCTACTGTGGTTTTATAAAAAAGTGTTTTTTTGAAGGACTGGGGCTGTACTTCCAGTTTATATATAACATGGTGCTGAACTTTTTTTTTCCCCTGTAGAAAAAAACCCTCTTTTAATAATAAGGCAATAGAGAGATTAATCATGAAATATATTTAAATAGGTTTCACATTTAACAGTGACTTTTAACAATTTTGCAGGTTGCATATATTTTTAGAAAAAAAACTCTTTAAATTCAATAGTGTCATTAATATATCAATAGAATACTTGCAGTGCCATCAGAATGAATGACATATTCTGCTGGTTATTTTAAAAGTAAGAACAGAACATATGTTCAGAAACAGAATTAAGAACAGCTTTGCTAAGTCCAGAAATCAGAGTAGATCACATGTTGCTATGTATCTTAGGTATATTCAGAATAATTAAAAGGCACAGTTAAGCTTTTATCAGTGGAAGAAACATTTAGCCAGGTGCTAAATTTGCTGGGCTCAAGCTCCCAGCTGCACAGGAGGATGCAAACAATAAGTCACTGCAATTAGGCAAAAATTAGACTGGTTGAAGATGCAAGATCCTTGCAGAGAACAGCCCCTGAGAGGTCTGGCTGCGGCTACAGCATTACTGGTTGCTAAGGGGACAGTGTTTGTCAGGCACTTTCTTTTGTGGATAGATACCGTCATCCTTCTCTACTGAGACTGGCTTCTCCTCCGCCACGTGCAGATCAGCTATGCAAGAGCAGCCCCTACAATCCAGAAGGGGACTTTGCCAAGGTTAGCTAAGAGCAGCAGCCAGGGGCAGTTTTGGCCAGGGCTAGTCAATAAAACAGAGATTGAATGCTTTTGGGAGCAGCTGACACCATAAAGAGTGTTGCCATGCTGTTATCATTTCCTTTACTTGAGAGGACAGTTAGCTTCATGCTGCCACAGCAGCCTGTGGATGCACTTCTTGTACAAGCTGCCTGGGCAGATGAATCTCTCCCATCGGCATATTCTCAGTGGAGCTGGTGAACAGCTAGTTTAGATGACACCCTCACAGAAAACCTTGCATACCATTCAAAGTGATTTTTTAGTTATCACCACTGTGATATCTTGAACTCTGCCTCTCTGTGTGTTATATCATTAAGGCTTGATACAGCATGGTCTCTCCACAAAAACCACCCGTAGCCTCTCCTTGTACTATGGGATCAGGTCCCAAGAGCACAGTTATTGTGCTGCCAGGAACCAGTGCAGTACGCTGGTAGCGTCCAGGATCATCTTCTTTCTAAGTAGAAATAGCCGTCTGCGAGAGCTGGATCATATCTTCCCACTCTCTTTCTACATAGGTAATTGATTTTGTTTGTTTTCTTCTACGGAATTACTTTTGATGGCTTATTGGTGAAGAATATTTATTCTGTAAAAAAAGACATAATTTTCTAGATGGTTGTTTGTCCATACAGTGCTTCTGCCTCTTGTCATGTTGCTATTGTATGGTACGGTTTTTCTTATTAGAATTCCACAGAACTGTTCTTAAAGAAAATACCGCAATTTCCTTCCACTTGTGCGTTGAGAAATTCCTATGTGATATCTGTCTTTGAAAAAGCAAGGTTTTTTTGTTGCTGTTCATGTCACATATATGTTAAATTGTACATATTATTTTGCTGTTGTAGCTGAATGGCTCATTTTTCCTACTTTGCTGAAGTTGTGTTGGCTGTTTGCTAGTATTTGAAATTATTAGCCTGATTTCCCAAGCAAATGAGGCTTATGTGAATATGCTTGCTTTGCCAAATGCTTCTGCCTGTCAAAGCTGAGGGGAGCCTCAGCTTTGAAACAGTTGATCAGGTTCATCAAGATCTCAGAGATAATTAGGTTCCTTCTAGTTTCATGAAAATGAACTTCCATGTAGAGGAAAGAGAAAATGAAGTTAGTGCCCCCATCGAAGAAAAGGCCAAGAGAATTAATCAATTATGACAGTTTGTCATTTATACTTTTTGTTCAGCAGCTTAATGACTGTCCAAACAGCACATGCAGAGCTCTGGAATAATTGCAGCATGTGCTGTTGCCTCTGGGGGCGTGATGGGGGTGGGCTAAGGATATCCCTCTGAGAAGGGAGGGAGATAACTGCTGAAGGTCTTTCTGTGCATGAATCCCCCTTCTTTCATTCTGCTTATTGTGGAAAGACTGGTATGTCCACATGGATTTTGGATTATTTTTGGCCTTTTGACACAGTTTTAGTTTATATTTTCTGGTGTTTGCAAGACGCAGTGAGTTTGCTAATAGGTACATTTTCTTTGGAACTTCCTTGCATTTCTTTTCTTAACGGTACTAACTGTGTCTTCATTATGCTTTTGTTTCAGAACAGTGCAGGGCAACACAGCAGAATTCTGTTTGCCTCAAGTAACCTGAGCTGGTTGAGCTCTTAGTTGAGTGTACCGTTAAGAGTCATTGTCTAATTTATCCAGCCCTGGTTTGCACATGACACATGCCTAATTGAATGACAGCTAAAATAAAAGGCACCAAAATCCATTTTTAAAATTTACATTTTCAGTTTTTATTTCCATAGCACTTGCAATATCCATAGATTAGCAACACAAAACTGAACAAAAATCTTTGCACTTTGCCATACCTTACAGGTTTGTTTCCAACTGTATTTAGGTTGGAAATCTGACCTCACAGAGTCCTGTATTTGACAGAAGGAAGGTACTGCTGGAAACATTCTTTTTGAACTTCTCAATCATTTATTCATGAACATGAAGTCATATGCTGAGTGGTATTCAGCCAGATCACTTGCTTCAAGAGTCAGGTTTATGATCCTCATCCAACAACAGCAGACTTGAGGGTATTTGGTAGATTACTCTTAACAGACATAGCTAGGCAGTTCCTCATAGAGGGCCCATGCTGTCTTTCCTACCCTTCCTCTCAAAAACCATGAGAAGCTAAGGCTGAGAGTCAGATTGTTTGCTTAGTGCCAACAACCTGATCATGCAAACCTTAATATTAAAAGGTCAGGTATTTAATGTTCTAGTAAAGAGCACCTTGTGTGAGAAACTAATCTGAACAGACATAAGTTGCTAATTTGATTGGCACTGTTCTCAAAGTCGCTGCCAAAATTCTTAGGAGAGATGCAAACTGATATCCCAAATCAATTAAGGGAACAGCACTGTATTATAAACCCTAGCTGTCTTTTCAGCTGCTGGAGCAAACATAGCTTTGAGAGCTAACAGTTGAAGATACCTCAGAGGTCAGCTTTTAACTTCAGTGTTCTGGTTTAGAGCTTTTGGGATTGTCTGTTTTGATGTTGCTGCACCAGATATTTTTACATACCTTTAAATAATCTGCAAGGGTGAAGTGCCCTAGAACTGCACATCATTCTATTTCTCACTGGAACTTTTGTAAGGCCCCTGGTTTTAAAAACAACTAACTTAATAAACAATTCAAAAACCCCCAAAAAACAAGTTCAGTTTTGTGGGAATTTTCCATCTATTCTTTCAAAATCTGTTTCATTCCAGACTGGAATGCAACCAGACAAAAGGAACATACACACACAAGTACATGCATGCATGTGCATTCAAACATACTCTTGGAACACCCTGTTGAGTAAAATTTCAGCAAAAGGTTGAGTTTTCTAACAGGAAGAGTTCATTTTGATAACATTACGATGGTACATTTAAATGTCAGTGTTATCTTAAAATATAATAAGGAAAAATACTTGGAAAAACATGTTTTTATCTGAAATGAAATACCTTGCATATGCTCTTAACATTGTCCCTCCCACAAGTACTTCAGTGAAATCGTATATCTGCAAAGTACCTACAGATCTGGTTGAAATGGCAATGTCCCACTGGAAAATTTACATCCAGCTGTTTGAAGCTTTCTTCTGCTGTTTATTTAACTGTGAGTCCACTTTGTACACATCGTGGCAGTTATGGATAGCATATCTGCCTGGCATTTTAATGAGCAGATTATTAATCCGGGGCTACTACCTCTCTGATTACTGATAGTCTGTGTTTTCTAACCCTTCAATTGGACTTTTCATTCATACACTCTATATTTTCATTAAGCATAGACTCTTTAAACATACATTTTCTAAAATTCCAATGGGTACGGTTAAGGCACAAGAGAAAATCTGGATAGGTTTGGTGTGGATCATGCCTTAAATGTGCAAAGAATCGGTTTATAACAGGGGTCAGATAACTCAAAATTCCAGAGTTATCTCCCTGTAAAATAAAAGCATATGCTGGTTGTGAGAAAAATAGTTGCAGAGTTCTACTCAGAAAGATCAATTATTTTTATGTAGCACACAGAGATTTATGTAAACGATGGTACTAAGATATGTTAGACAGTCTTAAAACACAGTTGTGTCACTACATTACATCTATAAGACTATATAATATCTTATATATGCACTTATATAATACTGTATTACTGTCCTTGTTTTCGCAGTATCTGAAACCTTCATGACTTTTAATGGATTTATCCTCATGCTGGAGTTTCCAGCAGCTTTTAATATTAATCACTGAAGTGGCTTCATGTCAGTGCAGTGGGAGAAGCTTCTATGTAGGCAGTTTGTTGAAAGCTTTGGGGTTTTCGGGATAAAACTTGTATATATGCATCAGTTAGCGGTGCCACTGTGGCAAATCCGCTGTTGGCAAATATGCTGTCACAACAGGTGATGTTCTTCCCTTTGACAGGAAAATACTGACAAGCTGCAAATCATTCATACATCCTATTGATGTACTTAAGGTCTCCCTTTGAGCTGTATTCACACTTTTGCAAATTTTTGCACTTCTGTATGAGTGGCAGATGAGTAGCATCACATGTCAGTGCCTTCAGCTGAGTTACCCCTGGATTTTGTAGAAGGCCTCTGATGCATTTAGAACTGATTGGCTGCAGTCCTTTTATGAGGGGAATGGATGAAACTGCAGCTTGCACTGTTGCAATTGTACCAAAACCAAAATACATGGATTTTGGTGCTTTGTTCAGGATTTGTCCCTCTTGGTAACAATTAAAAAACTAGACTGTTATGGTAGAGGGCAGTAGTATCTAATGTCTAGATTTTGAGCGTATCCTTATGAAAATAAAGCATTCCATGATGTTAATTGCAAACACGAACCACATAAATGTGACAGCTTGTGAGGGTCTCGAAGAATTTTACAATGCTCTTTTTACACCTTGCAAACCGATCCCAGATTCTCTACAGGTGGGTGGCTGTGCGCTTGGATGTTTTGCTGATGTTCTGATAGTAACTGGTAGTTCCTTTGTTCTGGGATACTGTGGGATACTGCCAAAAGGGGAGGAAAAAGGTTAAAAAAAAAGAGAGAGAGAGAAGAAGAATAACAACTCAACTCTTACACACTCAATCCCCCAGGAGTCTTGGTTCTTGCGCTGAACGCAGTAATGCTGTCAGAAGGACAGTGAACAAGACAAATTGTGCAGAAAACTTTAGGGCTGGAACACTTTCTAGGAAAGAATAGGAAATCATAGGGGTAATTTGAGGTAAATGTCAGTGTTGGTACAGAGGATTATATTTGCTCGTAAGCTTTGCTGGCATTTTCTCTGTTAAAATACTTTTTACAGTTGCTTTAATCTGGACAAACGCCTGTCCTTTGGGACACATGTTTGCTGAGATGGCCATTTTGCTCAGTCTGACTTTGCTTTTTGGCTAAGTTGCTTTTGCAAACTTTGGTGAGGAATAACATTGAGAAAATGCATTGAATTTTCCATATGACAAAACCTTTCTGAAGGCGGTTAGGCTGGAGGAGATTAATGTTTCCATGGTTTGAACAGCAAATTAACATTTAACAGAATGAATAAATTGGTACCAAAGACGCTCCTTCTGATGGTCTTGCGAAAATTTCCCTGTTTGGACAGTTTATACACGCCCTTAAAAACTGCTTTCATATATGAACATGTTCTGTTCCCTTACAGCTCCAAACAATAGATGCACCATACAAGCAGCTTTCCCGTGCAGCAAAGGAGTTTTACATATGTGCTGCCTCCTCTCATTCTCATCCACAACACAGCCCAGTCCTTCTGTTTGCTCTGTTTATCACAGGAGCTGATCAAAGCTCTTCTGTCTTATTCCAAGCACTCCGTGTTGAATGCTGCACGACCAGGGAGCAGAAGGAATGCATCCCTTTTGCTGCTTCTCTTACGGGGGACTTCTGCAGGGTGAGGGGAAGAGTGCAGAAGGCATCTGGGGTGGGACAGCATCTGCAGATCCTTGAAGGCTGCTCCGAGTGCAGGAGGTGATGAAGGTCAGACGCAGCGATGAGGGAGCCGAGGGACCTGAGACAGGTGGGACAACGTTCTCAGGCAGAAGGTTCGAATTTTGGGCGGCGCAGTGGGTTGGGCTCCTTGTGATTCTGACAGGGGAAGGAGCAACCGGCGGGGCAGGAGCCGGCGGCAGGAAGGCGTGCGGGGAGGATGTGAGCCCCAGCGAAGGACCTCCGTGGTCAAGTTCCACCAGACGGCAACCTGCTCCCCCCAAAAACAGCTACGTACAGCACCGCAAATACGTTAACCCCTTCTACATTCACCTCATCCCTTTTAGCGTTACATTTACCTCACGCACTTGCGGAAGATAACGACGAGTGTGAAGGTGTCGCGCTCGCCTGAAGACACCTCGCGTGCTTGTGATCGCGATAACAGTTTAATGCCCCCTAAACTATAGGGAACCAGACGCTACGGTTCCAGGCACACCACAGCGGGGGGGGGGCGCCCCCGCACGGCCCGGCCACGGCCCACCTGCCGCCGGGGCGGGGCCGTTGGGCTCTCACGGGCGCGCGCCTCGCCCGTTCAACGGCCGCCGCTCGAGCAAGCGAGCGCGCGCGCGCGCGCAGGGATAAGGCAAGCTTTGGACCAGAACGATTCTTCTGACTCACACTCATTTTAGCCAACATTTCTCATAATCTGTAACCT
>JANHGO010006139.1:0-21880 GCA_024606505.1 Aquila spilogaster
TGACATGGAAGTGCATATGAAGCAAAGGTGTGGAACTGAATTCCTCCATGCAGAAAAAATGGCACCCATGGACATGCGTTGATGCTTGGAGAACATTTATGGAGACCAAACAGTGGATGTGAGCAGAGTGTGAGACAGTGGATGGTGTGTTTCAGCAGTGGCGACAGCGAAGTGAAAGACAAGCCACTTTTAGGGCGCCCATGCACAACTGTCACACCGTGGTTGGACTAGATGATCTTAGTGGTCTTATCCAACCTTAATGATTCTATGAAATGAAGAATATCTTGATCAGCTCATCCGTGGGAATTGGTAGATTACTACCAGAGAACTGTGTGCAGTGGAGTGGTGACATGTGAATTCCCCATCTAAGAAGAAGTTCCAGATGCAGATGGTAAAGTGATGTACACTGTCTTTTGGGATAGGAAAGGGGTGATCCTTCTGAATTTCCTGGAACCTGGACAATCCATCAACTCTGACCACAACATCACGATGCTGACTAAGCTGAAGGCTCAAACTTCCAAAGCCAGACCAGAGAAGAATCACAGAATCATAGAATCACCAAGGTTGGAAAAGACCTCCCAGATCATCCAGTCCAAATGTCCACCTATCACCAATAATTCTCACTAAACCATCTCCCTCAACACAATGTCTAAACGTTCCTTGGACACCTCCAGGGTCGGTGACTCTATCACCTCCCTGGGCAACCCATTCCAGTGCCTGACCACTCTTTCAGAGAAGAAGTATTTCCTAACATCCAGTCTGAATCTCCCCTGGTGCAACTTGAAGCCATTCCCTCTAGTTCTATCACTAGTTACATGAGAGAAGAGGCCTACCCCTAGCTCACTACAACCTCCCTTCAGGTAGTTATAGAGAGTAATAAGGTCTCCCCTCAGCCTCCTCTTCTCCAGACTGAACAATCCCAGCTCCCTCATCCATTTCTCATAAGGCCTGTGCCCCAGACCCCTCACCAGCTTTGTTGCTGTTCTCTGGACATGCTCCAGAAGAAGACAACCTTTCTCTTACAACATGATGACTCCAGGCCCCATACCAGCTTGAAGACCGTGGAGCTCATTGTCAGCCTTGGCTGGGCTGTCCTAACATACCCACAGTATAGTCCAGATTTGGTGCCTTCTGACTTCCAGCTGTTCGGGCTGATGAAAGATATACTGTGTGGGCAACATTTTCCTAGCAATAATGCTGTCACAACAACTGTGAAAAAAGTGGTTCACCTCCACTGGTGCACACTTTTACAAGCATAGCATGTGGGCTCCTGTTCATTGCTGGTGAAAATGCATAGCTAATGTTGGTGACTATGTTCTGTCAAATAGCATTATTGTACTCTTTTTATCTGGTGTAGTTTCCATGGAAATTAAATAGGAGGCATTACTTTTGGCGTGGCCTATGTATATTACTGTCACACTTAAAATGATGAGCAAATATTTATAGGAGCAAAACAATGTTGTCCTTGTTTCATTCCACGATGTGCAATCAGGTCCTATCAACACTAAGAGTAATTCTTTTCACACTTAAAAATAATAGACCAATTTATACAATCACACTTTTATCAGTAAACATCATCTGTGTACAGTTGGAGCCAATATGCTTGAAAAAGAACAAACACAATTTTGTTAAAGGGGAGGAGTGTGCTTGACAGTCTATTGCTTTTCACATCATCAACAAATTGGAAAACTAAGCTTCAACTTCTGGGCTAAATTCTGCCCAGATCCCTAAGATTTGTACCATCTTCTTCAATGTAAAGGAGCTGTGTAATAGTGAGTTTAAAAAGGGATTGCAAAGTATTCTGGTATTGGTGATGTGGCAAAACTCAGAAATAATCCAGTTTGACTCAATCTGCAGAACAGTTGGCAGAGCAGGCAATATTTACATTTTTTCCAAAGATTATTTTTTCTTGTGAACTCAGAATAAAATTTTAAAAGGTGAGTTGTGTTAGCTCAATTCAGCACGTGCTGCAGACAGTGTTAATATATCTTTTGACTTTAATTGAAGCAGATCTTAGCTAATGCTAGGTATTTATGGAAACGCCACAATGTCACTTTAAAAGTACTACTTTTCAAAATAGTTTTTTCAATGAAATGACTTTGTTTTCAAAGTTGAGAGACAAAAATTATCAGGTCTACAAAAGATCTGTATATTAGGATCGAGATTTCTCTTCAAACACATTGGTTTGGTGCCACCAATGAATCAAAGCTGGTTGGATCCTCTATAAAAGAGAAAATTTAATTCAGATCATATATCATGGCTCTTGGATGTAATATTTTCCTGAATAAAAATGGTGAAAATGGCTCCCATTGCGATTCAAGAAATTAGTTTGCAAAAATATAATACCCAGAAATTACATGAGCATGTTCTTTGTATCATATATTGTAATCTCACAACATTTCAATGGATTTCTATGTTTATTCCACTTGGGTGCATGAAGGAGGTGCTCAAAAATTACAGAAAGTGCAAATAGAATAATTAGAATTTTTTTTTTTAACCTGATGCATACAAAACTTTACATGATACATGATGCAATGTATAGCCAGTAGAAGGAATATGGTTCGGTTCACAAAACTTGTCTGTGGTGGAGGATCTTGAAGTACTGTAAAATCCTCAGAAGGGCTCATTCTGTAAGATAATTTTAGTATCACTGAAATAAAAATGCAAGAGTAGGGTCAGAAAAAAAAAAATTCCACTAGAAAACAAGGAAAAATGTATTTAGAATTGATCTTTTTACTTTGTCACCTACGCTCCTCCAGCCAGTGCAGATGGTGTTTATAGTATCACAGCTGAGAGGTATCAACAGTGGTATCTGATCAGGAATGCACTGTGGGTGTAGAGCTATCAATCCACTCATTCTCTTCATTGTCTTCTACATTTTCTTGTTGCTAGTGGCAAGTACAAAAAGCTTTCAAGATCAAACCCGGCTCTACTGCCTTTGAATAAATGGAGGATGACTTGCATCTTCCCTCCTTTCCTAGATGTCACAAATATCACTACATTTGCTTTTCTTCTGACAATGAATTTTGACTCTTTAATTTTCCTACCCCTTGTCCTGTGATAGAGAAACTCACAAGAGCGTGAAACATGCTGTAGTTTTTCAATGCACTTTGAGTGGAGGTGTTAGAAATCATATATCTGAATCTTTTCTCAGAATCTTCTTGGGTAATGGGAAATGTACACTGCAAAGTGTGAAGGCAGGTTTTTCAGAAGACCTCACGGTCAGATTTTTTCTGCTTCGCATGGAAGTTTACTTATGGATGTGTTGCAATCCTCCTTGCAACACGCAGAAAACTTTTTAAGAAGATTGGCCCTGGGGTGCAAATAGTTCTGAAAAGTCTGTCAACCTGTTCTGGAATTAATAAAATGGAAACTGAGAAGTCTAGAAATCTAACACTGAGGACCTACTAGAAAGTATATAATGGATAATTTGACTAGCAATGAAAAATTACCTTGCTTTCAACTTCCCAGAAAGAGTTTCTCTTAAGGAAAATGGAGTTGGAATTATCCCATAAATGTAGGGGTGGCATGAAGTTACTAAAACTAAAATACCGTAACAGAAATTAGTAAATAACATTTCCTCAGGAATAACCACTTCATGGAGAAGCACAAGGGATGGTAAAGAAATGTGATATATCTACAGAGAGTTTGCTCAGATGATACACCTGGAGTTCTCTCAAATATTTGGAGAGCGTTCAGGAGCCATGGATTGAATGGGCAGAGAATATAGCCTGAGTGTGAGGTATTGTGGTGTTGCAGCTGGCTGCCTTCAGTCAAGTTATTCCATCAAAGACTTCGTCCTGATGTAGTTTTATACCAGTGGATGTTTTTATTCTCAGTTTGCATGGGCAACACTGGGGTGATTTGTGCAAGAATATGGGTTAGTGGGAGGGAGCTACTAGTGTTCTGGATGAATAGTGTTTAGCTTTAAGCAAAGGAGGACTGGAATAAAAATCTGACTAAACTGAATTCTTTAAAAAGAGTAACCATAAGCAGTCAAATCGCACTGTGTTTAATGCTCTCATTCATCCATTTAAGCAAAGTCAGAAGACTCCAAAACGATCATAATGAGTGTTGGGAGAGGGAAACAGTGACTTTCAAACTCAATGGTCACAGTGTAGTAGGATCGCTTATTTCTAGACCACCGTTGCAAATCTGGCTCAGCTAAGAAGGGTGGAAAATCATAGCTGTGTAAAAACTGTTTATTCTCAGACATGAAAAGAGTCAGAGATCTTAGTCAAATTTCTGTGGGTAAATCTCTGTGTACTTAAGCTTACCACCACAATGGACAGCACATGGCACTTGGCATCCACCCCACGCTCTAAGTGTATGCACAGGGAGAATATTAGCATGGTAACTCCTAGAAATAAACATTACATTCTGGGTTTTTGCTCACCCTGGCAAAAGTGAAGAGAAACTTGAAGTCAAAGCACCCAAAAAGAATGTACTTCACAAACATCTTCGGATTACAGTGTTACTCTGGCAACTTTTACTATGGATAAATTCATGAATTGGAGAGGGTCTTGTTAAGATAGTGGATGTGGCTGTAATTTTGGCCTGCTATAGAAAGTATGGAACCAGATGTGGAAGTTAATGTAGGAAAGAAACACTGAAGGAGAATAAACAGATGGTGAATAAAATAAGACCTTTCTGTCTCATATTTATGAAGAAGTCGCATGTAAGAAAATGAACTTCTAAGAACCCACTGTGAGCAATGAAATAGGAGAGTCTGAAAGAATGAGTCTGAGACTGATCCTTTTAAATAAACTCCAATGTCAAAGAGCATCATGAGATGCCTTGCTCAAGAACTATAAATCCTATCACAAAGATTTCTGCTGTCAAGATTTAGTATCTAAGGTATGCTGCACATACTGCTGGATCTGCTCTATCCCACAGACTGGTTGATAGTTCTCTGAAAAACAGGTATTCTTTGGTCATTGTTCCATCAAAGTTACACTTTTCACCAAAATTATTTGAAATGCATTACTTTTCTATCAACCCTACACATTGTGGTGTACAGCTTTCTGTCAGCTACCTTTGCAATGATAGCATTTACACTGGTAAGGTGTCCTGGTCTCAAATCCTTTCTCTCTAATTAAATAATCCACCTACTGCAATTTATTTTGAATGAGAAAAACATTAGTTTATTATGAATTAAGAAAGGACATAGTGTTTCTACCGCTACATTATGCAACAGCAACAACAAAAGTATCTGATCTGGTCAGCCACATTATCTTTTAAGGGGAGAAGAGGTTGATCTGATTTCAGACAATACTGTCAAGAAATTCAGTGAGAATTCAAATCATGAGGGAACCCTTGCTTTACGTGCATGAGGCTGCTGCTGTAGGGACTGAAAGTGTATTTTCTTAACATAAGGGCCAAAATGAATCCACAGCGTTTTTTGTTTTGCTGGTAAGAGTAGCAGAAGAGAAACATGTACTTTGCATTTCTTTGCTCTTCTTAGACCCCTTTAACTGTATATATTCTGATAGAAAAATGATGTATATGGTAGAAATTCTTTGATGAATTAGTATGGAAATTATTACAAAGTTAAATTTGCTTTTGAGATGAATTACCATCTAACATGCGTTCGTTTAAGGTTCTGAGTTGAATGCTGCATGAAGAATGACCATGAAAATAAAGAAGGAAAAAAAGGATCTGGACACAATTATATAGTTCAATTTTGACTTTCCTCAGTAACTAAATACAAAACAACCCAATTTACATAATCCATGGATTTTGCTATGTTTCTACAAAATTGCAACAATTAAAAAAATCTGAACTCTTCAATAGATGTAAAACACCAGGCGGTAATATGGGACATATGTTACAGCAATATTGACACTTGAACTCTTAATGGAATTTTACATTTGAAATTCTATCAGTTATTCATTTTCTACTGATTGAATGCAGTGAGCTCCTCGTGGCTTCTAGATTTTGATTTTGATGAATTTGATACGAATGTCTTTTAGAATCTTAGAGAAAAAGATAGCACCTACACCTCAAGTTTTCTTGGGCAGTTTTAAAAAATGGCAGATGTGTAGGAAGGAGCAGAATCCAAAATGAACAGGATATTAAATCCTTTGTCTTATCTTTCTGAAAAAGGGCATGTCATATTTCACAGAAACCTGCACATATATAGATTAGAAAGAGATGGAAATGCTGAATATGGGGAAAAATCCCTGGTTTAGAATTTATTCTTGTAGCAGCAAGGGACAGTCAATATTCTGTAGTCTCTCTCCTATGTATGTCAAAACTCTTCTGATGACAAGAAATTGGATTGTAAGCCAATTGGAGAATCACAGAATCACACAGAACCACAGAATTGTAGGGGTTGGAAGGGATCTCCAGAGATCATCTAGTCCAACCCGCCCGCCAAAGAAGTCTCCCTAGACCAGGTTGCACAGGTAGGCGTCCAGGCGGGTCTTGAATGTCTCCAGAGAAGGAGACTCCACAACCTCTCTGGGCAACCTGTTCCAGTGCTCCATTACCCTTACTGTGATGAAGTTCTTATGCACATTATGCGGAACTTCCAATGCATCAGTTTATGGCCATTTCTCCTTGTTCTATCGCCATGCACTGCTATTTCTGTTGTTCTAGTCAAAATCTGTTTTATAAAATGTTTGCCATCAAGTATTTTTGTTCCCTTCTGTAGAGGTTTGGAGGGGATTATCTTTTCCCAAACCACTCTTTCCTCAACTTCATGATCTGAGAACCCTGACAATAAATGTAAGAAAAAGCAGCATTTAGGCACAGTCCGGGTACCGAACTGCTCAGCTACTGATAACGAATATGAAATGTCATGGGCTTTGTTGGAGTTAGATGACCAGGCTGCTGCTGTTTTGGCTCTGGCAAGTGATCCTTTGACCTTAATGACAGTGTGACAGGCCAGCTATATTGAGAGACTGGTGCTGAGCAAATATCTGATGCGGGACGGCTGGTCTGGGGATGCCCTGGGTTAGAGTATCAGCCTGGTGAGGCTGCTAGCCTGGCATGTCCTCTGGCTTCAGTCTCTACTGTGTGATGATGATGTACAATCTCAGACACAAGACCTTCTCTCAGAGCTTATGCAAAAATGCCTTTACAGTCAATGGCAGTTTTGTAAGAGAAGCCCTTCTACTTCTGAGGCAGTGGTATGGTGTTGCAAAATGCCTCCTCTCTCCGTAAGCTCTCCTTTAAATGTAAGGATTTTCCACCAACTTCTTTCTTAGTCTGTTTTCTTGCTGAGATGCGTGAGGCTGCACCGAGAGGCCTGATACACCTGCTGGGTGCTTTACTGCTGCAGACATCTTGCCTCTCTGGAGCCATTGTGAGCCCTCAGACCATCCTTGTGCGAGGAAAAGGATGCAAAAGTATGGATACAGCCACCCATGCTTTGAAGGGTAAGAAGGTTCAGTGGGCTGAATGTGGCTGCTCTGTGCCAGTTGGATAGTTTGCTCCTGCAGATGCAATCTTGGCATGCCTCAGGTGATGTGTGCTCAGGGTGGTACCCGATGTAGCGACAGCATCGGTTTCCCATATCAAATCACATCTCAGTGAACAAGGAGGGAGACAGCCTTGTCATGCTTTCTCTGTACCTGCTGAGATGGCAGCATCAGTGAGGGTAACTGATGGCTGCTTTTCAATTGCTCCAAATGCCAGGCAGAAGGAAGATCACTTGCATCTGCATGAGGTTTTGAATAGATTTTAAGAGACCTAAGGGAGAAGCAACTGGGTACGAGCACATACTGTATTAGCAAGACCAGCACTGGGATGGCTTGTGTTTTTAAATTGATATTGAAAAATTGGCAGTGGAACATTAGAGCCACACAAAATGATTCAGAGCCTGAAGAAAATGCTTTGCAATTAGAGACTTGCAGCACTCACTCACTCTAGCTTATCAAAAAAAGACTGAGCAGGGAATTGATTACGATGGCTAAGGAACCTCATTGGGAGAAATATACCAGGTACTGAAAGGCTCTTTAATCTAGTAAATTATGGGAATATGTATCAGGAAGCTGAAACCAGATAAATTCATATGAAAAACTGAGAGCAAATTTATTAGAATGAAGGTGATTAATCACTGTAACAAGCTGTCAGGGCAGTTGGCACATTTTACAGATGTGCCCAAGCCAAGTCAGGCACGTTTCTCACGGATGTGCTCTAACTGCATTTAAAAGCATGAATGATACTGTAGTCAAGGTAAGCATGCGAGGTTTGAAGGGCTGTGATATACAAGAGGTCTGACTAACAGTTCCCAGAGGATCCACAGAGATCTAATAGTTCCCATCTGTCCTTAACCTCTAAGAGACTGAGAAAATAGCACTTAGCAGAGAGCGGAAGGGAAGAATCAAAATGACAGCGCTGTCACTGGCACACTAATGCATTCCCTCTGTGTCTAGCAGGATTGTACCCTTCACCTTCTCAGGTCTTCATTAATATATTTTCAACACTAATTTTGACACTACTTTTTCTCCAGTCCACCGCCAGCCCTCTGTACTGATTGGTGTCAGTGTCTTTCACCTTACTGGAGTGTGAGTAAAAAACTGTGATGCCCAGCTGCTCATAGGATAGCTTTGAAAAGTAGTTTCCTTTTTTGTTTACTGTTACTCCATCTACTCGAGCTTCATGGTCACCTGTCCTCCATACCTCCTAGTTCCCTTAGCACCCATTTCCTTTTATTTCCTTTGCCACCAGGTTCTGTACAGCATCAATAGTCTCTGGTGCAGTACATCTTGGAGGCTTCTTTTAACTCATTCAGGGATAAATGTAACAAAGTGAACCCTCTATTGCACAGATTTCGCATGGGATGACTATGTGCTGTTTAGATAAGATAAATTTATGATATAGTGCCCTTCATTCAGAAGTATACATCTGTAGTTACTGTAGCTATTGATGCTCTAAGGTGTCTTTGCAAAATAACTTGTCCTGCAATCTGTATCTAGAAAAGTGCTCTGATCTAATTTTAAAAATGAGATTTCTTTCCTGGAAAACCAGTTGGTTGTGAAAAGCAAGATTTTCTCGTTCTGTGTTGCCTTTTCCAGGGTCCCAGTGCTCTCCCACTTTCTCCCCATCTGCTCAGAATGATGTAAGAATTTGCTGTTCTCTCAAGCCCTAAGTAAAGTCTGCTGGCTTTTCCCTGTGCCAGAGAGTAATTTTGTACAAAGTCAGAGCTGAAATGAGGCAAACAGAGGGAAAGAGAGAGATCCAGTCATCATCAATACCCACGAGCCGTTAACCTGATGTGTAGAGTCTATATTTGAAACATGGAAAATAAGAGGTAGAGAAGGGATTTGAATTAAGATCTCCAAATATTAAGTGAGAGCCCTCAGTTTATTTTAGCATGGAAAAAAATCTTTTTAAGGTTAAGAAATTATTTAAAATTCTTTTTTTTTTTTTTGGAGGAAATGCAAGTAGTGTTCCATGCAGCTGTCAAAATGTCAGAGGCCCACATGCCTCAGGAAAGTAGCAGAATTATCTGCTTGAGCTAAGAGCTCCAACCTGGGAAAAGACAGAGGGCATGGGAGATGACATTGGCTTAGTCAGGGCACCATGTGGAGTCCTGCAATGGCTGGTCTTATCTGCAAAGGCTGTAGCTGAAAGCAGACTAAGGCAAAAGCTGATCCAGAATATTCCTAACCTTTAGGGGAATATTGGAGTCAAATGACCCGTGTTTTAGGCTGAACTGAACCCATGAATACAAAACTTCTTCAAAACTCAGGGGAGATGTTGCTTTTGACTTCACTCCATAGCTTGGCTTCATTTGCTTAATCACTAGCCACGTGAAGATTATCCACCTTTGCTCTCTGGCTCAGATTTAGTTTACTGTCCTCTCTCCATGTTTTTCTTAGTTCATCTGTTTTTAAATGTATATCCTGCTGTTACACGTGAGTGAAATAAGTGGCTAGCCCTTTTACTCTGTTTTATTTTGGCTTGTTGATCACAGAATTCAGTCATATGCGTAGTAGTGTGTAATGGAAGGATGGTAGCTTTGCCTAGCTGGCTGAGATCTCACTTCTAAGCTCAGAAAGACCTACCTGTTCTGAGTGGTGTAGGAAGCTCTCCAGGGCAGAGAAGGAGAGAAGTAATCAATTCTTGTAGAAATGTTTCTGCGATGCCGTGGAATCCAGCCAAGAGACATGATGAAAGTGAAAACTGTTTTCTAGGGCATCCAGTTTCATTTAATTTTGTCGTGCCCATGAAACTTTTCAGCAAATGTCTGTATCCCTTTGTGTGTTGACTGTGTCCTGTGTGCTTTTGTGATTTGATTACCCTGGCAATCCAGCTAATTTTCCAGAAAAGTCTGTTCCATTAAAGTTAGTTGACTTGCTACAGTAAAAGTCTCTCGTTATGTGCCACCTTTCTAAGTGCAGTAGTTTGACTAGGCACACCACAGAAGACCAACAAATAATATGTTTGTCTATGTTGTTTTTCCTCTAAATCCTCTTAGATTTAGCATTTTTCGAGCTTGAGGATTAAGATACACAGCCAAAAAGTTACTTAAATATGCCACTACGTGGAGATTCAAATGACTGGTTCACTGAATGTCATGTGGGATGGTTGCACAGTATATACAGAGAGTTAGATGCCTCAAAAGAGCAAAACCTGGCTGCACAAGGACCTCCTTGAACCAGCCAGCAGAGACTATGAGCATGGAAAAGGGAGGCACACAGGTAAGCTGCAGTGACCATTACAAAAAAACATGAGAATACATGAAATGTTGAACAGAGATTGACCCGTCTCCTTTTGTACATTCTTTGCCCTTGTTTTGGGGAGGGTGCAGCCTGTTGTTCATTCTTTGAATACAGACAGTGGACAGGACTGTTGCAAGCTGAGCCATGTGGGAGGAGTTGAGAGACTGATGATGAATTGGTGGCAGAACAGGACTGGGGACCTTCCAGAAGCTCTTATCACAGCAAGCACAAGCAAGAACCATCTCTTTTTGTAGAGGCATAATCATGGGGTTTTCTTTAAGAGGATTCTACTGTAAGATGAACACTAAGAATGCTCTGGATCTTAGAACGGCAGAGTTTCAGGCTTCTCCCAGCTAGAAAGGCACTGGCTCATGCTATTGGGGGAGAAATGAGGTTGTGTCAACTCCAAATCTGTTCCAGGTGTTGTGATTTTTCAAGACCAGGGTCAGGATCCCAGCAGAGGAAGAATACATTGCTCTAAGGAGATTTCCTCTCTGAGATACAGAATGTGTTGTCATCACAGCTGCACTTGAATTGGGGTAATTCACAGTTGCACCTGAAATTAGCTAATTCTTCCTTTGTCCTGAGGCTACTTGTGTATGCACTGAGTAACCTTGAATTAAATAAAATCCTAGCCATGGATGGCACTATTCACCACCACTTGCCAAACACTCCCCACAAGCAGGGGCAGCAATGACCCTCTTCAAAGAGCTTCTGTGCTGGGGCATGGAGAAGGCCTCCCATCACCAATGAGCTCAGTCACTGGAGAGAACAGCTTGGAGGTGCAGGACAGCCAGGGATGGGCCAGTCCTTCAGGAAAGTCAGAGGGCTGCAGGGGATGAAAGACCTCATGAGCTTGGCTCCCCAAGCAGAGGAATTGTTACCATGATCACCACTCTAGATCCAATGCTTTGCTTGTCACCTTCTCCGCCTCTCTCCACTTTAAATTGAGCCCTGCCTTCCCTCCCAGGCTGTTCCTCTCAGCAGAGGCTGATTACAGTACAGGGATCTGCAAGCCTATTGATGTTGTTATGCAAAGGTAGTGACACCTGGCAGTTTTTTATGGTCATCTTCCCTGCATCAGTATGCACAGTATGTGCTCTGCTTTCTCTGGAAATGGTTTTCTTCCACACTCTCTAGACCTGGTCTGCATCTGCTTAATTGCTTGAAGATCTCTGTTCATACATCTCACTCTTTCTGTTGCCTTTGCAGAGTGGACTCCAAAGTGAAACCACCAAGATGAGTCTGAAAAGTTGAATTGGCCTCTTGTGTGTGATCATGGAGCACATCACTTACTTTGCACAGGTAATCAAACCCATCACTAACGCTTCCTTCTTACTCCCCATACAGATTCTAGATCCTCTGTTCCAGAAGCCCAACAGCACAGGTGGACGAAGTCCTACCCTTGTGCTTTGAGCACGTTGGAGCAGCCCCAGGTGCTCCTCATCCTACACGAGGCTCTGTTGTCCATCTGCCCCATGCTGCCCTATACAACAGCCTCACTGTCACCCTGTCTGACTCCTCTGCCTCCCTTTTTTTGTGATCACCTGCTTGTATCTCGTCGGACAGTGGATACAGGGTGCCATTAAGCCCCTGGTGTGATTGCACTCATTGTTTCTGCCTGCAGCCATCTGTGGGCTTTAGTGCTGCAGAACACCCCTGCAGGGCATCCCATCAATGGTTGAGCTAGTTGATCTTAGAGATCTTAATGATTCTATGCATACTTCTAGGCAGACACAGGCCTCTCTTTTTTAGTGTCATAGTTGCTTACTTACCTCTTTCCTACCAGCCTCTATGCAGCCTTGCCGTGCTGTTTGAGGCTGGGATTCCACCTGCAGCATGTCCCGCTCACATCCGGGCAAATTGCCAAGCCAGGTCTTGAAGGCTGCATCAGAAGCCAACTCTGCTGCCACAAGGCACTGCAGAGGAGCCTGCTATTTTATTCTGTGCCAGGAGCAGAGGGCTTTGGAGCTTCTGTTTTTTTCAACACTTTCCAAAAACAATCTCTGTCCAAGGTAGAATTGTGTATTTGTTTCACGTTGTTCTCTGTATGACAGCAAGGTGAAAGCCATCAGCATCCTTTGTCCACTTCTTAATTTTATGCAACGTGTGTGTATGTGTGTGTGTGTGGGGGGGGGGGGGGGGGAGAGAGGGGAATTGAAATTCTTTACAGGAACAGCTCTGACCTACCCAGAGGTTGCCGGGTCACCTCGCCCAGCAGCGCGGCAATAGCGGCGGGAGTCCCTCCCCGCTCTCCGGGCGGTTCCCGGCCCGCACCCGGTGGATGCCCTATGCCATGGTGCAACGCTGCCATCTCGTGGTTCTCCTCTTCCTTGCAGGCAGATGCCCGCCGAGCTCCCAGCGTGGAGCCAGGTGCTCATGCAGCTTTTAATTATTTCAGGAATTTTTATTTTATTTTAAGAAGAGCTACTAAACCTCAGAAAAAAAGTGTAATTCATGTGAAACTGCCTGTTGGAATCACTGAAACACAAGATTTAAGAGAGAACATTGCTGTTGCTTGCAAGGGGGTATGGAAAGAGGAGAGATTCCGACGCACGGTGGAGCTAGATGATGGCATATGAGGCGTTCGGCCTCCGTAGGCGGACTCCATAGTACAAAGGTACTCCTACAGAGTTAGGGACTTGCTTTCTGTTCTCATTTACTGTTTATCCTGTTGTAGCCCGGATTCTACATTTTTGCCTAAGTTAAGGTGCCTAACATCGTCTTAAATACAGCAGTGACCTTATCTATTGCTACTGATTGTAACTGAACACAACTAATAGAGAGGTAGACCCAACTCCTAGCTCGTTGTCCAGCTGCTCCCTTCAGTGAACTGGGACTGTCTCAGCCCTCGAGAAACTGTGAAGCCTTCCAAAGAGCCAAAGCTCAGGAGGTCTTTGTGCATCTCCCTTGTATGAGCATGAGAAGTGCTGTGGAGCAAAGGCAATGGAAAGAGGGGAGCTCACGTCTGTTTTACCACCAAGACCTGGGAAGCTGTGCTGCAAGCTCTGGTTTTAAGCATCTGCTTGAACTGCTTTGTGCAAGGCACGTGAGCTCAGTCGTCTTTGTACTTACAAGACAGGAGGTGCTGCAGCCAGCTTTTACACAGGAGCCTACATTTTACTGCAGTGAGGCATTCCAGTACATTGGAATGTTTAGACCCAAGGGCTGCAGCTTTGGCATCTCATTTCTCACTTGGGACATAGGCAGGAGCATGGTGTTAGCAGCTGTAGTAGTTTCAGCTCAGCAGCACCATGCAACTGTGAGTGGACACGGGCATGTCAAGGGGTGGCTGAGTGCAGGCAGGTCCCGTCTGGCACACTGGGACTCGGTCTGAGAGGCAGAAGGCAATTGGGCAAGGACAAGGCAAAGCTTTGTAATGATCTGCTATGGATGGTGGGTAAAATGAGAGCAATCAATGAGCAAGCTGCTGTGGCTTCAGGAAGGCGATTACAGACATACTAGTGTAATGAGCACATCTGATGCACAGGAGCTATTTAACCTTCAGCCTTGTGCCTTATAAAGCACCTCTGGTGCACTGGGTAAGGCTGTTAATTATTGGGGTCAACCTTAGCAGATGGAAGTGTCCTCAAGCATGGGTTGCTGTGATACACTCAGATAATTTCTCCATTATGTCAATAACTAATTTCCTAAATTGTTTAAGAATTTACAGATTAGAGTCCATTAACTAAGCTTTAACTCATGGCTGCGGGAGCAGTTACAGTCCACAAGGACTGCAAAACCCATTAATAGGTCCTTGAGTACATATATAATGTGTGTGTGTGCATATATACGTGCTATGTCACAGCCATTAGTAAAACAAATAATCAATGCCCATAAAAAGCCTGAATAGGCAATGACAGACATTGGCAGAGCAAGAGCATCTGAAGGCTGCGCAGATAACAGAGGGAGATGTCTGTCTGTTATTTAAAGAACTGTGTATTTAGAAATTTTAATTGAATAGAATTAGAATCAGACCAAAGTAGGTGTTGGTTATGCTTACAAACATAGAAGTGTAGAATCTTTAAGGTTGGAAAAGACCTCTAAGCTCACCTAGTCTGACTGTCAGCCCATCCCCACCATGCCCACTAACCAAGTAAATCAGTGACACATCCACGTACTTCTTGAACACCTCCAGGGACAGTGCCTCCCCCACCTCCCTGGGCAGCCTGTGCCACTGCCTCACCACTCTTTCTGAACTTTTCATACTATCCAACCTGAGCCTCCTCTGGCACAACTTGAGGCCATTCCCTCTTGTCCTATCGATGTTACCTGGGAGAAGATGCCAACCTCCAGCTCACCACAACCTCCCTTCAGGGAGTTGTAGAGAGTGATAAGGTTTCCCCTGAGCCTCCTCTCCTCCAGACTGAACAATCCCAGTTCCCTTAGCCGCTCCTCATAAGACTTGTGCTTCAGACCCCTCACCAGCTTTGTTGCCCTTCTCTGGACACCCTCCAGGGCCTCAATGTATTTCTTGTAGTAAGGGACCCCAAAGTGAACACAGTACTCAAGGTGCAGCACTTAATAGCAGTAGTGTACTATTTGTTTCTGCAGAAATTACCTACAGTAAACAGTTTATGGATTTGATAAGCTATGACTTGCTGCATTTCTCACCCTTACTCTGCGGGACAAATCTCACTGCTCCTGTTAATACATGCCACGTAATTGTTTGCACTTCAGTGCAAGCAGTCTGTGAAGAACCAGTGTATATGGAAACTGCAAGACAGAAAGATAGGAGATCCCATTGTTTCATGTGGAAGCCAAGCATGACTGGAAAAGCAGCTGTCATGAGGGCTGCGGGGCTGAAGGCTGTGCTGCCTGAGCTGGCACATGCAACTCGTGAGGCAGAAGAGTACTGTGTGTGTCTGAGCGTACCTGCCTGGTGCTCTTCTGGCTGACTGCCAGGAGTTAAACTGAAGGAGGCTGAGGAGAGACGGGAGAAAGGAGGAAATGAATGATGGCAGCGATAAGGCCTAGTGACACCATCAGGCCTTCAGGAGATCAGTGGGGAGCAAGTTCCTGGAAAAGGCCCCGCCAGAAGGATACCAGGCTGTTTTTCCAAGGCTGGTGGTGGACATGAAAACATATCGAACCCTCCCCCAGCACGGATGGGAGGCCCAGGGGGCAGAAGAGAGGTAGGAGCAGCCTCAGAAGGAGAGACATTGCTAGAGCTGCAGATGCAGCTGGATGTGTACAGACTGACAGGCTACGGGGGAAATCTTGGGGGTTTGCCTGAGCTTTTTGGGAGGCAGCAGGTGGAGAGCCCTGAGCCCTCGTGCAGGCTTGGCCCTGTCCCCTGGTTCAGTCCTATCCCCAGGTTCGGTCAGTTGTTCTGCCCTGAGGGAACAGCTTTAGGGATCTGATGCAGGGTGTTTTGGAGGGGAAGGGGCTGGCAGGCAATGTGCCCATCTTTATGTCAGCACAGGAATCGGGGGAAGCTGGGACAAACAGGGAGTACCATCCCCCAGTAGTACTGAACCAAGCAGAGGGAGGCAAATGTGGCAGCTTTGTGCCTGGGGAGAGGCAAAGCTGGGCCAAGGCACTGCCCAGTGTCCTGGTTGGGCACCTGGGTACACAGCTGGCTGTTGTTTTTCCCCACAGACACCCCTCACCTGTGCCTTCAGGGCCGCACAGCACTGCGTGCCACGAGCAGGGGCCGAGCGAGCACAGGTGCACTGTGTGCTGGAACTATCTCCCACCCAAAGCGGCCAGGCGGCTCTGACTGAAATTTCATTTGCCTGGTGCGTTCAGGGGACATTCTAATCAGCATTTCCTACAATTTACTTGGCAAAGAAGCTCAACTGGCAGCTGCCTCACTGAATGGGCTTTGCACCCAGTCTAACCTCCATTCGCTATTTGCAGTGCTGGAAAACCTCTCCGTCTCACTCTCAGAAGCTTCTATAGCAATCACTGCCATCGTAGTGAAGCACTGAAAATGGTGAACCATTCAGATTGTAATTTTGCTGGACAGTAGTTGCTCCTCTCTCCGCTGGCCTCCGAAATTTTACTTTTCATCAGATACCACCACAACCGGAGGAGACTGTGTCTGCAACAAGCTTTGTTCCCCCGCACCCTGAATGACTGCGTTGACTGTGTGCAGGCCAGCAGGACCTGGGGCGGGTGCTTGCTCCAGGACAGGCCTGACGTGAGCGATGTTCTTAACAAGGCGGCAGGAAAGAAACAACCCGCCGACACGTCATCGTGTGACCTGAACGTCATCCATCACTGGAGGTAGAACAAACAAGTTACACAAGTGCGTTTGGCTTTACTAATTGTAAAAGAACAGAGGATACAAAGGGAGCTTTCTGTTCGTGTCAGCGAGCTTACTTTCCCTGGTTCATTTAACTTTAGCTTAAACAATCGCTTGATCTTTTGTTGCGCGCTTCATCTTCCAGCGGCTGTGATCTCTCTTAATTACTGTGACGTTCGAGAACCGTGCACTAAAAATATATTAAGCAACAGAACTGAAGCGCTTGCTTTCTGCACCGAGAGGATGTGCCAGAATTATACCATAGCTTCTGAAGGATCCGATCGACCATTTCCTAAGCTCTTCTAATAATCTTTTCCTACACTTTTATGGCTATTGTTGCCCACGGGAAAAATTAGCGTAAAGCTGAGTAAGGGGAATTGTGGATAAGTGTTTGTAATTTGCCTTTGGCCTAACACAGTGTGATTGCACTGAAAGAATGTGAAATCTTTACACTGGCAGCAGTACTCGAATCCGGGAATACAGGATTCGCATTGGAAAAGAGTGGATTTTTATAACGATTTAAATGAACAATTTCAGCTAGAGAGTGGATGAACGGAGCCAACTAAACCCTTCACCCCGACAAAGAACTGGCGGGAGAACTATAGAAACTCATCCAAAATTTTACCAACATGAATGCGGAGTAATAGGTCAGTGAGAAGCATTTCTGTGTTTTAATGACGCTCTTAGAATTCAATTCAATTTGAAACAAAAGTTGTTTTACAAATATGAGGAGAATGCAGAAGGCTGGAGAGGGAGTGAGTGGCCTGCATCCCCCATCTGCTCTGTCCTCCCCCTGCTCTCACACGACGAGCTGCCACCGCAAGTCCTGCTTCTTAGCAAACAGGAGGGAAAACACAGGCGCTACTGCAGCCAAAGGGTCAGAAACATCTCCCGCTTTGCAGGGCTACGGATGCTCCTGCTGTTCTGTTGCTTCGCTCCCTGCATCGAGAGGAGCAGTGCTGTGCTTCGCAGTAGGACCTCCAGAAGCATGTGATGTTACATGAGATGAAAGATGGGGAGGATGCAGCCTCCTGCTTCACATGCCTTGAATCTCTAACCTGCTATGGAGAGGTTTCCAGATGATCTTTATCACCGGATATCGGCAGAGTCCTGCCAGCCCCTCCTGTGCTGTAATGTGTGTGCAGACAGGGAGGTGAAAGAGGAAGCCATGACCACTTCTCAGTTAAAATGTTCTGCTTTCCAGTCAGGACAGTACGGAATATCCCCAGTCTGGCTCAGAGGAGAACCACAGCAGAGCAGTTTTGCTCTGAGCTGGCCCCAGTGCACGCCCAAGCAGGATGCTTTGCAAATCCATTTTACTAGTTTAAAAAGTAGAGATGAACCATTTTGTACAAGTTGTGATTTTAAAGATGAAGAATGTTTCCCACACCTATATCAACAGACACATCGAGCGTATGTTCTTCCTTCTTCATCAGATGTTCCAAGCTGTGCAAAACCCATCGCTAACCGCAGAACTAATTGGCTGATAGTGAAAGCAGGTCTTAAGCAATAAGAACCACATACTAGCAGAAGAAAGACAGCATTTTAATTGTGGTTTGTGCTGAGATGGAGCACCCAACCCGCAGGCTGCTGGAGAATAGAGAGAAATGGAAAAAAGGGTTTCCAAGACAGAAAGGAGAGCCCGCCAGGGCCAGGCTGCTGACAGCAGTCACAGAGGAGGACAAGCCCAAATCTGTTCAGAACATGTACCAAGAAATGGTGGGAACAATAAGCGAAATGCTTATAAAATCTGGATTTATTGCTTTTTTCTGTATTACGACATAACTTATTTTCAAATAACAGAAGGATTTAACAGGGCTCATTTATATATTAGACTCCAAATTATATCTTTTAGAAAATTCTTAGTATCCATTACAATGAAAATCCCAACAAAATGTACAAAGCTGCTGTAGTTCACAAGTACAGGAGCTAAGGTTGTAACGAAACGTAAAGACAATCTGTCATTTCAGGTAGAAGAAGAACAACCTGAATTACGTAGGATTTTAATCACATCGCTCTTTTTTCTTTAAAATAGTTGTGTTGTACAAAAAAAAAATTACTCTGCAAAGAGGCACGTGGTGTTTAGTTAAAGGCATTCGTCTGTAACCCAAATCCCAAACTCCTCACAGAGTAGCTGATTTTATTTTGCACTATTTACACACTTTCATCCTACAACCTCAGTACATCCAAAGAATTATGCAGTAAGCCCAGCAGCGCTCCAGCGCTAGTGAATAAGACAATAACATTCCCATTTTATCAACAAGAAAACTGAGGCAGGGGGTAAGTGTGGATCCAGACAGCTGCAGAAACCAACCTCCTGGATCTGCGTCCTCTGGGACCAGGTCCTGATGGAGTCACTCTTCTTCCTCTTTGGCAGGTGCCTGGTGGCCGTGCTGAGCACCGGTTGAAACCTGGTCATTTCATTCACGGTCACACTGCAAAGCAGGTGACATCTACCTAGCTGTATAGTGTCACTATGATCACATTTACTCACAAAAAGCCACTCGGGGTTTTCCTTTGTAGATCAAAATAACACCAAGAAGTGCACCTCCAATTCCTATGAAGACCTCAGGTAGGCTGTCTCACTACGCCCACAATACTGCAATTGTTCCCTCAATTTGTGCAAAGGCAAACAATGAAAATCAGTAGCTTAGAACGATAGAATCGTGTTATTTGTTTAAAAAAAATAGAAGAGCTACTGCACAAGAATGTGAAAGGCAAATAGAGCTTTAAAGATAGGTTATCTACGTGGGTAAAGTAACAGCACTCACAGAGACTGTAATTTGAATTGCTGGATATCGGGAAATAGATTATCTTTGAGGTCTTCTCCAACCTTGGTGATATGATACCACACCAATACAGTTGCTGTAAATGTTTCAAAAAATTACAATAATGCTCACTGAATAACTAACAGTTAAATAAAAACCAGTTGCAGATCTGAGGTGACAAGAGTTTGCAAGATAAGAAAAGCCCAAGAAGCCCTTAATGGAACTTGGGATAGCATAAATCCGGCAATTTCAAGGCCATTAAGGGGCACGTGCAATTTATTCACAGGCATTTCATCGTTTTCATGTTTTAATTAATTCACGCCTCAGGGACACATCTCAGTCAGTGCTCAATTGCCTGGAAGCTATTTGGCCTCAGGTCCCTCCCATCCCAAACTTCTTGTTAAAAAGAGACTTTATGCATATGCCACACAATTGTATATGGCACCCTACAAGAAGCATATAGGTCTTTACTTTCTTTAAGGAAACAGATACATGTAAGTATGCTTCTTCTGTGGGTACTGCAGTGATCTCTGCTCTGGCATCCAGGCTGGCAGACAGATTGGTCCCAGCTATTTTTTCTCGTGGTCCTGACCACAATGCAGCAATCCACGCTCTCAGTGCAACCACAAACGCTGCAGATTATAGCAGCTTTTCCTGTTTCCAGCCCCTTTCAGCCCCAAAATGCTTCTGAAATATTCCCCATTTCCTCTGCCTGATTGCTGGCAGCACCTACCAAAGAATCCCAGCAGAAGGCTTCCTAGCTGGCCAAGTCAAGACTGCACTATGGCTTTACTGAGGAATGTGCTTTGAGAGCAGCACTGACTCTGGAAGCTTTTGGGAACTTGGCTTCCCTCCCACAGTTTAGCAGAGCTCACTGGCATCCCAGGAGGCTTTCAATGATTCTGCAGGCCTGCTGCATTTAGGGGCTGTGCTTCCAGAAAATTCTGGAGGTTTTCAAGAAAAGGGTAGAAGTGGTACAAGGGGACATGGCTTAGGGGCGTGGTGGTGATGGGCCGACAGTTGGACTAGATTATCTTAGTGGTCTTTTCCAACCTTAATGATTTTATGACTCCATGAAACTTGGAGAATCTGAGTTTGGGGTCAATGCACAGAATGCAGGAAAGCCTCAAATACCACCAGGTAAAGCTGTGCCTGTTGGTGCACAAGCACATCAGCCCCGGGGCTTCCAGGAGGCTGTGGCTAAATGAGGTTGGCCAACAGACACTGGGAGAAAACACTCCGCTTCCACAGCCTAAGTTCTACGTGAACACAGCCTGCCAGAGCTTCTCTCTCAGGTGCCCCATGTCTCACCCGTATTTCTGCAAGATTCTGCATTTCCTCTCTACCATGGACAGAAAAGGACATACAGGCTAAACGTATACACTGTTTTTTAAATAATGAAAAAAAAATCCAGATCCAGGATGCTTTATGGTATCTAGCAAGACCTCCATTTCCCCCACAATAAATTCTGGCTTGGACAAGGCCAGGGGCATTTGATGCAATTAGAAACAAAAAAAAGTCAAGTCTAAGCTGAAACTTCAGGACAGCTGTTAACTTAGGCCAGGCTGATGAGCAAAGATTGCTATGTACAAATATATGACCACACACTTAAATTATATATACTAGCTTTATCTACATTTAGGTATGTATAAATGAAGTATACATCTACGTGTCTGTGTATATACACAGACACAAATGTGCATGAATCTCAGCAGTCTCTCTACTGAAAAACCTAAAAAAAATCTCTGAAAGCATATATCCATTCTTCAGCAATTCCTAAGTAAATGTAATATATTCTCCTTCTATTTTTCATAAATATACATTAAAATTCTCAGCTGTAGTCATTCTTGTGGGAATAACACAGTGGCATCAATTGTAAACCATAAGCGTAGGCTCTAAAAATTATTTGGAGAACAGGCATAGCCTGTACAAGTAACTTCCAGGCCAAAGAAGTGGTCAGAACAGAAATCCAGACTTGAGCATGTGACTCTCAAAGCATCTGTATTGTCATAATACCTCCAAGTGCACAGGACCTCTCCACTTCCCCCAACCAAAAAGTCCCTTTTAAAAGCTTGCTGTAATTGTGATGGGAGTTAGGGTTCAAACAGGCATCATACACAGAATCACACAGAATGACCCGGGTTGGAAGGGACCTCAAGGATCATGTAGTTCCAACCCCCCTGCCTAGC
>JANHGO010006140.1:0-21879 GCA_024606505.1 Aquila spilogaster
CCTTTAAAAATATTTCTGGAAACATGTGGCATGTAGGGCCACCTGTTAGTCCATTAGAAAGTGAGAACAAACTCCCACTGGCAGAGCACAGCTCAGCCTGGGGCTCTCGATTCCCTTGAATAATGTGCCTTTGCTGATTTATGCTATGGAATAGTAAATCTATATTGACATCAGTGAGCATCAGCCTGTGGAAGGACCCTGAGATTTATCTCTCTCTGTCAGAAGGTACACAGAAGTGCACGCTTGCAATGTGTGCTAACACATCAGTTTGTCTTGGCTTTGTTGTTCATACAGCTACTAGCAGGTGGAGCTGCTTCTGGAAGAGATAGGTCTGTTGGGAAAATGGATGCCATATTCTGCAGAAAAAAAAGTGGTGGATGACTTGTACTTCAGCCAAAAGGCAGGCTGGATGAGCCGTGAACGTGCTGCTTCTGCCCTCCGGCTTCTGGGAAACCCAGAAGCTGCTCAGGTTGTCATTTGGAGTTAGCTGCTTTGTTTCACCTTCAGTATCAAGTTGGCCTGAGCTGCAGTTCAACCTTAAAGACGTAGTGGACCTGCAGGGACTTGCATCTGGCTTTGCTTGCCTTCCTTTCCACTTTCTCCATCGTTTTGTCTGAAGGCTTCCATACCCATGTGTTTCCTTCTGTTATGCTGGATTTCCTGGGCAAAAGATGAAACATCTCTTCCATCTTTAGAGGTAGAAGATGGGAGTCATCAGGACTGCAGGTCCATTCAAGTCCCTGATTCCCAAAAAAGGAGTTGATGGTGTCACATCCATCCTGGAATGACCCCTTGTTTGCAAGTGGCTTGTGTTCTCAGTCCAATGAAGTCTTCAGGTTGAGGCAGCCTAATTATTAATTGGTGGGAAGTGTGGGCTCTTGAAAATGGATCCAAGACTTGGGAGAGACTGGTGAATGAAAGCATTTAGTTCTTCTCCTCTCTTGCCCAACAGCTGAGCCTCTGAGGACTGGAGTACATCATCACAGCCTACAGGAGGTTGCTGGGCTGGCACGAGGCTTGTTTCCTTACAGGTTCTGCACTTTTAGCTCCAAGATTGTTCCCATTAAGTCCATGGCATGTTTGTGCTGGGAGCTATCAAATATAGTCTTATGGGTTGGTGAGTCACTAGGGTGGCATGTGGCACTTTGGAGGAGGAAAAAAGTAATCTTTTAATTATTCATAGTAATTAGTGGAAGAGATTTCTGTGAGGGCTAGGATGAGGGGTAGAAGGACAAGCAAGTTAGAAGCACTGTATCTAAAGAAAAATAAGTTTTCCAACCGTTAGGATAAAATGTCTTCCAACCCCAGCTCTTCTCTGATAGTGAGGTTTCACTTCCTTCCTTGATGAATTATTTGCCTCTTGTCAGAGAGATCTCCTTCTCACCCAGCCTTACTGAAATCTGCTGCCTCTTCATCCAGACTGACAGCAAAGCTGCAGTTCTTAATACCATCTTTTACCAAGCCTTAATGAAATGAAGCACCTGGTAAAGACTGTCTGCATAAGAAGCTTAGCACTGAGCAGCCCCATGCCTGAGCTCAGCTCCCAAGATGCCTCTTGTTTATGCCCTGGTTTAACGTGCACCAACACATTAGGTGATCTGTCCTGGGACAAGTGATCTTGATCAAGACATTGCTTGCAAAGACTGATGTGCGATGAATAAAGTTTCTCTGTGCATAGCACTGTTCTGGTGCAGCTATCTTTGACTGACTCCATGTTTGCATGAAGCTGATTTCTTTTAGCTTTACTGCAGGTCGTGCACCCAGCAGGAAAAAGGCATGGGGCTGTTTGGGAACAGCTGCAGTGCTTTAAAGTGCCCAGTATCTGCCTGAAGCAACTTCCAAGCATAGTGAGATGTAACCAATTTGCTGCCTTTTGACTCTTTTAACTGTGATCTCTTTGGATGCATCTTGGAATGGCAGATAGTAACTTCACATACCTATTCTGGAGGATAAAGGTAGTAGCCCCAGCTGGCTCAGTTCCAGCACCAGTAATTGCATTTTGCCTTTTTGAAACCCCCCTGCAATTTTAATCAGATGTTGTATGCCTTTTCGCAGTAAGCCTTGCTGTTCTATGCTGTAAACCAGCAAGAAGATACCACCTCAGAACTGTCTGCATTTTAAGCAGCAGCTAAAGTGTGTCTTGTACTGTGAGCTGTGTTGTTGTGATGGGAGCCCAGGAATGTTCTTGTCTTTATTACACTGCCTTCTAGTTATCAGTAATTCAATCACCAGTTAACATGATCTTCCAGTTTAATCCAATAAAAACCTTATGGTCGGGTCATGTGTACTAAAAATGATGGGGCTCACCCTTTTTCTGAGCTATCTCAGTTGCTTTAAACAGCTAATAGTGGCAAATACAGGTTAAGGAACCTTAGAGGGCAATAACAGAGACTAACTCTTCTGAATGAAGGAGAAACAGAAGTGTAATGAATTAAATGTCTGGCTGGGGAATCGTGCTCTGGCAGAGTTCCAAGTCCTGGCCCATCTGGTGTCAGGGAAGTTTTGGTATTGATTTCAGAGGAAGCAGGAGACAGCCTAAATGGGGACTCTTGCAGAGGTTTGGAGCTCATGTTCACTTCTCCCAGGACAAATTATCTCCACAGGCAAAGGATATGAATCTGTGCGACCCAGACTCAGGTCTGCCTGGGAGATGTTGGAGTGCAGGACTTGGAGTGGCAGAATGGCCGTGCAAGATGATTTCTATGGAAAATTGTGCCCAAGGGTCTTTCCAAGAGGGCTTGAAAGGGAAAATCTTTGTGGTCTGGGGGGATGAAGACAGTTTGATGCTGTGATGCAATAAGACTACTGGTGGAAAGCATTAGGGGGCATAACTAAGGCAAGGAGGTGAGGTGGAGGTGTGGAATTTCATATTGGTGAACTGGACTCCCAAGGGGGTGTGTGACTGAGAAGCTCTGGAAGAGAACATGATGAGAGAACTCCAGTGCAGCAGGCAGGCACACCTCATCTGCTCTATCCCTGCAGGGCTGTATGGCTGGAGATGCTGAAACAGTCTCATGGGCAATTCTGAGCTCTCTTCTTCTGGGACCGGGTTGGCTCTGTTGTGATTAGGCTGCTTTTGTTTGTGGCTTGTATGGGTATGCGGCATATACCATCTCCTCGTGTGGTCACAAGTTCCTCTCATTCTTCGACCTACTGCTGAACTCAGTGGGAGACTTACCAGGCAGATCATGGCAGGAACAGAGATAACAATGTGTGCAGTTGTTATTTCCCAGACACCCTTCTGATTGGCAGCCTTCTGCTTGCTTACTGCAGTTTGAGCTGATAAATCAGCTTGACAGATCTGGCAACACAGCCAGTTCCATAATTCCTTTAACTGAAAGCCCTGCCCTACTTCTGCAGCACGAGCACACATCATCTGAGGCTGTTGGCCTCTCTGTTCCATGGCTTCTACTTCTCATGGACCTCCAGCAAACCTGGTTGGTATGGGACTGGGCAGCACTGATGGGAATGTCCATGGGTGCACTTCCATGCGCCCAGGGCATGGGAGCTAGTTGCAGAGGGTCTACTGGAGGGAGAGAACAACCAGGAGGGCCAGGGGTTTGCAGTCTAGAAAACTGCTTGCTGAAAGGGAATTGCTCGCTGAACATTGGAATAAGTTGCTAAAAATGGGAGATGCCCTTTGGTATCCCTGCAGGGCTTAGGGGAAGGGAAATCAAGGGAAGTGCTGAGGAGACATTTCCAGTGGGGAAGCACTTAGCTCTGCATTGCATAGGTGAGTGATGGAAATCAGCTTGTCTGGGAATAGCCTTGGGAAGAAGATGATGGGACCAGCGTGGTGGCTGAGGTCATACCAAGGAGATGGACAGTGTGGAAAAATTCCATCCAACTGTAGAATAAGGGTGAAAGAAACTGAAATATGAGTGCTTTAAAAAGACCTGGTCTGGAGAGGTGGATAGATACCCTTCCTTGGTAGTGAGGCTATGGAAGATGTTTCCAAACAGGAACCAAGTGTCTATCTGGAAAGTCTGGAAGAAAGGGTTCAATAACCATCCCTGAACCTCTAAGCTTGGAAGGTGATTGAACCCCCTTGGGAACTGAGTTATATGGAGAGCAGCTTGTTTTAAGGAGCACACAGCAGTACAACTCTGACCAGAAAGCCTCAAGATTCAGTGTTCTCTGCGTTTTGCCTCTTGCCTTATCTGCAAGGTAAGTAGCTGAATAACAATCTGAGCAAGATATGAAGAGAGTTAAGATTGTGAACTGTGGGGTCTTAGTGAAGCAGACAGGAGGAGGATGCTCCTGGTTTAGGATTCAGGATGGTGGAAAGACCGGTGGCAAGTGGGAATGTGAAATTAGTTAGCAGAGAGTGTGTCTGCTTCTACCTCACTGATTTGTTGCCTCAGAGAAGCAGCTCAGGTTTCAGCTTTCAGCTGCCATGGAAGACAGGAGCCTGCTGGGAGAGAGTGGGATCAGTTCTCCTGAGCTTCCTTCACCTAGGAGATGAGGCAGAGGCAGCAGTCCCTCAGGCTTCCTTAGATCTTCTTTGTGGAAAGACGGCCTGGCTGTACCACACAGGCTTCTCCACTCAGGAGCCAGCTAATTGGTGACAGAGCACCTTAAGGAAAGGTTAAACCCATGACTTCAAAGGAGAGCTGATAGGCTGGGAGCATTCCCCACTTCTCTGGGCCAAACCTCATGCTGCTTTTGCCCCATTTGTTTTTCTTCTGTGCCTATTTCCTCCTGCTGTGAAGAGATGCAGGGGAGGGAAGAGAGGAGGTACAGAGGAGTGAAGAATAGCTGAGAAATGTCTTTAGGTAAGGGAGGTAGCAGAATGGGTCACTGATCCTTTAAAATAATGCCTCATCTAATGGCCTTGTTTTAGAGGGCGAGACCAGCCCTCTAAGACCCCCACTTTTCACTCACAGCATGTCAGGATGGGCAGGGCTGCTGCTGAGGTTCATGTTTTTGATGCAGACCTTGAGTATCTCTGCAGCAGCAGAGCCCTGGGGGATGTGCTAAACCTTCACCATCTGTCTGCAGAAGGTCCTGACCTAATGTCCTCAATCCTGTGGTCTGTGGCCACATCTGCCATTAACCAGCAACTGTGTTTCTGCAGGCACTGGGACACGTAGCTGTTGGTGAAGACCTTTGGGAAGACCAGGCAACAGAAGGGAAAGGGGCGTGGGTTAGGAAAGCCACATCTCAGCTAAACAGGAGCATCCCTAGGGCTGAAGGGAGCAGCACGATTCTCCCATCAGGAAGGATGGGAAGCAGCAGAGGCTGGGTTGCAGAAGCAGCTTGAGCAACCCTTGTTGCCAGAGTACATCCAAGGCAATGGATGCAGTGCAGATGTGGACCTCCCTGCCTAGGAGTTCAGCACCTGCAGTGCTCAATGTCTTGGAGTCGGGTGTACGGAGATGGCTCATGCAGATCTTCTCTGTAAGGCATCCAGACAACAGCTGCCTGCAGTGCTCAGCGAAGCATTGACTTTGTCAGGCAGGAGAAGAGATGCAGGCCTTGGGGATTTCAGACTGTCACTTACTAACAATAACTAAAGACTGGGCAGGGTGCTCGTTTCTGGTTGTGGAGGGACTGCCTTCCTTCCCTTTCTCAGAGTATGTGCTGTGCTCATTTTGGGGAGAAAGGGAGTTAATTGGGAAGCAAGCTGCTGAAATGGAACTACTCAGGTAACAGGCAGTTTTCTCAAGAAAGATAAAGACTCCAGCTTAATGTGTCTGATCTTATGAATAGTCTCCTTATTCTACGACTACTCCTCTTTGCGTTTCCACTACCTGCTCTAACCTCACATTTGTGAGATGTCTTCTCCTCAGGCATTTACATTTGCCTAGTAATATCACTGGCATTCATTGTCAGAGCCACAGAACAACTTGGAGCTGAAGTTGGAGGGAGGAGAATTACATTCATCTCTTGTTTCTGACTTCTGTTTCCTTGCAGCAAAACTGCACCTTAATGACATGGGAATATCATTATGCACATGTTTGTGGGATGGCTTTTACACTGCGGAGTGCTGTATGAACTGGGGTTCTGCATCTCAGAGATACCTAGGTTAATTCAGGTTTTGGTGCTATGACGTGGGCGTACCAAGGAAAAGGACATGGTTTGCTGTGCTGTTGTTCTCTTCCCTAGTATTTCCTGTTTAGCTTGTGTCTGCTGTTACAATCCGTTGTGTCTACTGTTACAATCCGTCATGTTTCTGAATCTCATGTGGAATGAATCCCTGGGTCCCAGCCTGATTCCTAACACTCATAACCTCACCTTAGAGATACCAGGTGTTGAAGCTGTTAGTTGCAGGTCTATGAAAATACCTTCAGGGCCAAAAGGAGTGAGAGGAGTAAATATGTGAATTTTCCCTAGGGAAAGTGTGTTCATTGGGATGGGACAGGGAGCTGGGTACATACCAGAGTTTGCACAGCACTTACCAGGTGGGTTTGTTCTTCTCAATGGGAGGCTGTTCTGTCTTAAAAATCCCTGCCATTAGACCCTATCTGTGGCCAGATGCATGCAATGGGGACAGCTCCCTTTTGTTCAGAGTTCACAGGTACTTAGGTTTTGACATGAAGTCTCTTGGATCTCTTTTTTAGACTACAGCTTTTCTGCTGCCTCTCAGAAGGCCCTGCTGAAAAGGAATGGGACACAGACAAAAGAGAACTGGGAAGCAGCCACTGTCCAGACACCAGCAGAATTTGTGGAGCCTGACTTGCACACGCCTTTCTCCAGCACACTGGAGGAAGAGGAGGGGCTGCTCCCTATAGACCACTCAAGAGGAGGATTGGAGAGCCTCCAGACCTCAGAGCCAGAGGTTACATCTTCTGAACCAGTGGACCAAGAGGAGTCTTTGTCTGCCCTCCTGTTTTCCACAGCCTCTGCCAGGCCAGATGTTGTGACTGAGGCTGCCATAGGAGGGCAAGAAGAGGACTCTGTTTCTCCTGGCTTAGACCTTGGGAGCAGCATGGGTCCAGGTCTTCTGCCTGTGTCCTCTGTTTTTTCTACTATTCCTGCACAGTCTCCCAGTGTTTCAGAAGAGCAATTTGAGGTGACAACTGGAGATATGTGGGCTGTTGAGGGAGCGGATTCAGAACAGACTGTGACTACCACAAGTGCAGAGCTTTCAGAGCCCACGATGGAGGCTGGTGGGGAAGAACATTCAGCCAGAGACGAGTACTTGGAAACAACAGTGTGGTGGGAGATGCTGGAGCCCACGGTGCTAACTGAACTGGAGCAGACAGCAGAGATGCCTGTGGGGACACTCCCTCCTGGAGGCAGCTCTGCAGGCACGCAGACTCTTTCTGGTGGTGAGCAGCATCCAGCTTCCTCTGCAGCTCCGTGGGACAGGGCTGATGAGCCTGTGCTGGGTCCTATCTGGAATGACACAGAGGTAGCAACAGAGACTGTTACAGCAGAAGGGAGCTTGTCACCACAGGCTGGAGATGCCCGCATGGCCATGCTGCCGACAGAAGTGCCCTGGAATTCAGCACAGGTAGCACTGGGAGGTGGGCAGTGGATGAGAGGTAGCAGTGGAGATATTTGATGGGGTGTTGAGCTCCTTAGCCTTACCACTGCCCTGGGTCTGACTGATGGAAGTAGCTTTTCTGTTTTCCCAAGTTTTTCCCAATCTAGCCAGAACTAAATTTTGGAGAGTTTTTCACAGCATTTGTTAAGTGTACCCATGATTCTTGAAGAAAGCCCTTCCCCCCTCACATCTTCCCTTATGAATTGCTGCCCAAAATATTGCTTCTAAAAAACACCTACCCTCTGGGGCACACATGGCAGCAAGAGCTCCTTGTTTCCTCAGCCTTCATTATTGGAAGTGTCAGGACAAAAATGGCCCCAAGGATTTCTGGAAAGGGAGTGAGAAAGAAGTGCTATTTTTGCTTCTGCTGCTGCCTAATGCAGATAACAGATGCAGAGCAGGTGGAGCAGGGTACAGTGATCTGTGAGTATGTTTGTCTAGGGGAGCTCGTAGGTGAGGAGGTGTGAGGTGAGCTGCAGTTCTTGAATCCGGCAGACTGGCAGCTGGTAAAAAAAGAAGAGAGGTCGGAGGATCAAACTGGCAAAAAAAGTGCTAGGGAAAGCTTTTGTTCTTTCTGTCCACGGTATTTGGGACCCTGAGCTTAGTCCCTCTGTGCTTCCAATCCTGTCTACAAAGTTTATGGATGGACCCTATTTCACCAGTTTAAGGATCACAGAGACTCTTTGTTAGGTTTTGTGCTGTGCTGATCGCATACAGAATAAGGCTGCAGGCTAGACAGCTTTCCATTGGGTTTCCCAGACTCTAGGTACAGGTGAAAGTTAAGATGGACTTTGGGAAGCTGACACAGCAGCCTTGTCCTTGCCTCACATGCTTCCACTAAAACAAAAACATTTGGTGTCCCACATTACAAATGAAAAAATGAATCCTTCCTAGTGCAAAAAGTTAAGAGTACAGTTACTTTCAGGAGCACTTCTCTGGGGTATGGCACAGCCTCCTGTGCACTTTCAGTAGGAGAGCTGCATTTGCTATGCAAACCCAGCTGTCTTTGTCTTGTCTTTCCAGGTGATCTGCAAAGACTGGAGCAACCTTGCGGGGAAAAACTACATCATCCTGAATATGTCAGATAACATCGACTGTGTAAGTATGTCCACAGAGATTTGATGGCAGGGGAGGAATAGTGCTTAGAGATGTGGAGGCAGGCACAGCTCTTGCTGTGTGCTTTCACTACAAAACATTTTAAAAGCATTAGTTCTCAAAGTCCCTGTAGAGGCTGTGGAGAGAAGGACAAAAAATATTATTGTTCTCCAAGTGGGGAAAGAGTGGGTGGAGAGAGGATTTATCTCAAAGTCTAGACTAGATCAGTTCCAGATTGGATTTTTACTAACTACTGGCTGTTGGTTTGTGCCAGTGCTCACCTGGTTTATCAGGAGACATTAGAGCCTTTAACACTGCACCTCTTACTTGCAGGCAGTGTGGCAGAATTGAGGTTTGATCCTCCTTACCTCTATTCTTTTTCCTTATACTTCCTCTCCTTCCAGGACACAGTATCATTTCTCTGATGGCTCAGAGGAAAAAGGACTCCCCATTTGCCGTGTGAATGGTTCAGTATCAAGAAGCTGTCACTAAATCTTTCTTAAGTGCCTCTTTTTCCCAGCCTCTTATCTTATGTGTTTTCTGGATCTGTTAACCAGTCACGCTCTGCTAATCCAATGCATGTCCATCCATGCCCATAAAGCTGCAGTTAATTCATGAGTCCAGAGCCCCTTGTGGATCTCTGGCTCATTCACCTCTGGTAGGCCTTTTATCAGGCACTTTGAAACCAGTTGTGAAAGGCTTGAGGTCAAGGTGCCTTTCATAATTCTTGAAAATGATTATGAGCCTGACAGCCTGAGACCAAAATATTTCATTGGGGAACCATATTCTGTCCTTGTGTCTGTGTTCCTGCTTGCTTCAGCTCCAGCCGTGGGCAGAGCAGGCTGGATTTGTTACTGCAGGGTGACTCTGCCACTGACCTATTTCCACCAGTGGTGAGTTTGTGGTGGTTTTTTTTTTTTAGTGTTTAAGGTGAAATTTTGGGGGGCAGCAAAAGCACATGATTTACACAATAAAGCTGTTGACTTTACTGTGTAAGCCAACACTAAAAATGTTGACTGCTTTAAAGGTAGATTAAAAGCTGGTCTCTTTCTTTCTGACTTCATGCAGACTAGTTTGCCCTTCGGAGAGTTTGAAGCATCTGTGTTGCAGTACACAATTGCAACTCAGAAAACCAGTCCTTGAAAACCGTATTCCTGCTGCTCTGTTTCTTTTGCATCCACAATTACTCTTTCTAGCATCTCTGTGGAGTTTAAATGCTTATTAATTTTGCAGTACATGGTAGCTTTCTTCTTTTGGTCTTGTGTTGTTTAAACCACTGGAAGGGTGAGAGCTTAAAAGCCGATGTGCTGATGTCTCTTGATAAAATTATGCCTTTACTGTTGAATCCTCAGTTCTGCCATGCTGAAAGAAGATGGTGTCCTGGGATAGGCAGGCCTGAACTGTTCTTCTACTTGATTTCATGTTTCAAAACATATTTCCCAATGAGTGATTTGTGCTTTCTTCCTCGTTATTCAAAGGGACACTTGTCGACATACATATTTAACACGAACATTGCTTCATTCCCTTTCTCCCGTTACCACTTTGCATGGCTGAAACTGGAATCAAGCTCTTCTCCTTTCCACCATTATTGACAGTTTGTTTCCTCCCCTTTTCTTAGTTTGGGCAGCTCACCTACCCTCTGCCTGTCCCTTTTTGTTTTCTGGTTTCTGTATCTAAAGCCTATATAGTTTGGATTTCTGGGACCTTGAGGCAGAATCTGCATTGCAAGTGCTGTAGCTTAAATTAGCATGGAGATTCTTAAAATATTTCTTCTGTTTGATGCCTGGTTCAGTACAGAGCCCCAGTGAAAAGCCAAGGGACAAGGAGAGTGCCCAGCCCCTTGCAGAGAGTCACACCTTGAACGTTAATGTTCTTATAGTGCTGGGCATTTACCTGCTGAAGGGTTGATGTCTGTATTGCTGGGTTAAGCTGGCAGCCTATTTATCTCCTTAATAGGCTCTGGACAGGGCAGTCACTTTAGTCCCTCTTGGCACATCTCCCACTCAATACACCTGGGAATTTTGCCTAAATGAGGACTGCAGGATCTGACCTGATGGTGGTACCTGGCTGTGTTCAGGAGGTGACCTCTAACTCTGCTCATGTGCTTTCAGACTCTTTCACAGCTCCCTTTTCTGTGCCAAGGAGGATTCCTCAGTACTCTGCAGCCCCTGGAGGCAGCAGGACAGCCCTGAGCGCTGCGGATCCTTCCCAGTTATTGGCTTTCTTCTGCCCGTGCTCCTGTATGGGCTGAGCGCTTCTGACCGCAGCGCAGAGCCGCCCATCCCCGCACGTGTGTGCGCGTGGCTCTATTTAGCCCTGACCGGCTGGAAGGCAGCGCAGCAACAGGCACGCGAATGGGGCTGTTCTTCGTGTTCTGAAGGGGTTTATTTGCATGGAAAGCACGGATAGCAAAGCTGCCCCGTGCAGCGCTCGGTACTGCCGGCTGCAGGGCTCAGCATCCACAGTCTGTAGCAGAGCCAACGTCCCAACACCTGCAGCACAGACCTCGGCGTTCCCCCGGCGGCGCACACTTCTTTTAAATGTTCCAGCCTGTTTATATCCACTTGTTTATATCCACTTTTCATGCACTGATTATGTTCAGTAATAGATGCTCTATTTCTTCTTACTTAAGTGAAATTTAATGTTCAACGTGCTGCAGTAGTATGAGCACAATGTAACTGCAGAGCATGCACCTGCAGCAGTGTTGCTCTCTGCCCAGAGTGCTGCTGATGTATTCACAAAGCAGGCAGCAAGGCTGCTGTTTAATGGAGAGAGCATAATATAGTCCATTTCCCGATAGTTTTTATTCTCACTCCTGAAGTAGTCAACAAGAGGATCAATTCTAACTGGTCTAGTATTAGACATGGAGGTTGGTGGCCCTGCATTCAGTAGGGGGGTGGAGCTTGATGATCCCTGAGGTCCCTTCTGACCCAAGCCATTTTGTGATTCTATGAGAAACATTTACTGAAGTTTTGATTGAACTTAGCCACTTGGAAACAAAACATTTCCTACTTAGCTTGCCAGAAGCATCCAGTTTTCTTTAGTTTCAGTTTTGCCATTAGTTTCCTGTGTGATAATGCAGAGAGAGAATCACAGAAAACTCTCTGAAATGTGCCGTGGAGAAGAGTTTGAAGGACAATACATTTGAATCCTTGTTGTGCTTCATTTTAAACTTGGAAGCAATAACAATATTAGAGAATCTAGAATTACATAACTCCTATTTTTGTTCTTCCACAGATGCCCATTTTTATCTCCTGGATAAACTACCTGCATTTTAGCATCCTACCCAAGAAAAGAGACTTTAAAACATTTTTGTCAAGTAAGGACTTCAAAAGAGAAAACCTATTATAGAAGATTACCAGAAATTTTTATTATCTATCAAGGCCTAACTCCATACTGTTATCTAAAGATAGGTTTCAATCTCAAGAACACACCATTGAAATACTAAACCTAGAAGGTTCCTAAATACATATATATATATATATATGCTGTATGTAAATATGTGCAGCATATTTATGTATATACTATATAAAGTATATTTTCTGTAGAAAAATATTTAATTCCAATACCATTTCTGGTGAATAGTTCAAATGTGCAGGTGAGGAGTGTCATTTACGTTCTGAAACCCTACAGGTACTACAGTGTGAACAGTATCTGAGGTCAGTGTGAGCTATGCCAGAACATACCTGCTTTAGAATATTCTGTACGTGGTGTACCCATGTGGTGAGAGAATCCACCATTTCAACCACAGAAAGAGGCTGAAAATCAGGGTTTTCTTCATATGTATCTCTTCCTGCCCCCCCCTCCTCCTCTTCATCTCCTTCCTCCTCTGCAAACTGGTAAAATCCAATGGGAGAGATATGGGTTCCTGCTGAGATTCGAGCTATCTGTGCACGCAGGTAATTGGCCTCATTTCCAGGGAAAGGAGGAAAGCTCACAACAGGAGCATCCAGCCTACCAGTGAAGAACTTCTTGATTTTCCTGGCACAGACAATCTGGGCTGGCGTCACTGGAGGCAACTTCACCCAGGGTTTGCCTGGCTCATTACAGACAAAGTAGACATATTTATTAGCCCCGGTCCCATTTTCTTCTTTTGGGATGACAGGTGGGGGCTTATAGGTGGACTTTGGTGGTTCATCTTCTTTTTCTTTCTCCTCATCTTCGTCTTCAACCTCACCCCTCTTTTTCCCTCCTTCCTCAATAACTTCTTCGTCTTCTGTTTCCTCCTCCTCTTCCCCCTCATGGTACTGTACTTCAGCTATAATATAGTTCATCTCCAGGCCCAAAATTTTGCCCCAGAAGCGACAGGTCTGGATTGGCTGAACACTAATTAGTTTTTTAAGGGCAAGGAATATGTGATAGGATTCATCTTTGCTCAAGCCAATTCCAGCCTGTTCAAAATAAAAGGCTGTTTCCATCACATTAGGTAGAGGGGTTTCTCCCTGGGAAAGAAGATCCAGAGTTAGAGCTGAAGAACAATGTAATTATCTATTTGAAAAATTAAACATGTTATCCACTGAATGTTATACTTTACTTTCCTGTAGTGCCACTTATTCTCTCAAAGCGCTTTGCAGACGTTCACTTACTACATCTTCCACTATCATTTAGAAAAATTAAAAATGCCATTTTAAGGTTAAAGAAGAGAACACCGGTGAACTGCAGCTTTTAGAATACAGGATTTCAAAAGTCAAACTCCTAATTACTGCAAAATAAGGAAGGTCAGAATTCTTACACAGGATCTACAAAGGACTTCAGTGCTAGGGCATGTCAGCTATGCAAGAAGCCTTGATGCCCACAAACAGTGTCACTGTGTTTCCTTGTGTTTGCGGCAGATGCATTTGGGGAAAATATAATACATATTTTATACATTTAGACACCAAACCAGCAATATTTCTCTGGAGTGAATGTTGTTCTTTTGAAAACCCTGGCATAAAGCTCCCTGCATTTTTTAAAATACTGGCCCCTGTTCTTACTGAAGTCCATATTAAGACTCCAACTGGCTTCAGTGGAAGGAGAACGAGGCCAATAATGAAGATTTCATTAAGTATTTCCATTCTCTTTATCACCCTTCTCTCATTTCATGGGGGTAGGTGATTATATCACACAGACAAAGATACTAGAAGTTGTACACGGCAGGGTAGGGAATTTGGAAGAAGTAGTACTAGTTGCATATGGAATTTCTTTGGCCCTGCCAGGTTTCTTATATCAAAGCAAGATAGACAGGAGTATGAAAAATTCAAAATTCTTTTCTGAAATACCCTACTTTTTCCATTTTTACCATCATATACTGTTACTGTAAAATAAGTAATAGGCTATGGAAAAGATGAAAGGCTATCTCTTCTGTTGTTAGTATTTGTATTCTGCAATGGCAATTCATTTGAATATATACTGGTAACTTTATATGAAAATCAACATCTTGTTGATTATTTTCCCTTGGTTATTAGAAGAATCCTCTTGATTTTTCATTGGGTACAAATGCTTCTGCATATAAGCAACTGAATACTGAAAAGTCCCTGTTTTAAGAAGTGGCTTTTCCATTCTAGTAGTTCTTCATTGTAACCATATTTTTTTTTTAGTTGAAGAAGGAAAGGCTGGAACCACAGCTGGAGCTGGAAGGATCACAAAATTCTCCATTCTCTATTTTACAGTAGCAGCTGTACACAATATTCTTGAACTGTTGTCCAGAATTATGCTCACTTTAGGTAAAGAAATGTCACTTTTAGATAAGAAATTTGGATGCAGTATTCCATGCTGAACTGGCATATGGGAGATATTGTAAACTTTACTTTCTGTTTATCATCTCTAGAACATCTATGATTTTAAAGGCTCAGGATATTAGATTTACTATAGGAAAAAATCCCAACTAAGTAACCAGATGGGTTTTCTTCTTCACAACTAGACAGGGGACCAACTCAGCTATGAAGAGGATACATGGTACCGTGGCTGCAATTATTCGTAAGATCATGAGGGGCAATACTACAAAGGAGACCACAACTACCTCCCATCCTCCTTTCCCTTCCCACCATACTCCCACCCATTCCCCGGTATATATGATATCTGTTCTTCTCTGGTAATAACTCACTATCTCTTCTTCTAGTTCTTCATCTCCTCCTCCATTTGCCTTGAGGAACAAAGCTTTACGCTTTTCTGCAGCTTCAAATGTTGGAAGAATCTCATGTTCGTCTCGAAGAGTGTCCATTTTTTTCTGAAACTGAGCCCACTTCACATCCTTGCTGATATTCTCAATTATGTCTACTGCATTTGTGGGCTGTTCATCCAGGATCTTTGTTAGCATATTAGCAAGATGATCATATCTGTCATATAAATGTAAATATTATTGGCCTACTATACAGAAGTCTTAGAATATTATGTTTTTAATATCAAAAGTAGAAGCTAATCACCTGGAGCTTTGGAGAAATCATTGTAATAGTTAGATGAAAGGGGATCATGGAGCATTATGGGAAATTAGACTTGAAGCTAGCCTGATTATAATATACTTAGGAGTAGTCCCATCTTCCATTTTTGGTATATACCGCACCTGCCTCAGGACCTGAAGCTGAATTTAAACTTGCTCTTAATCAAATCAGTTTCCCTTTGAACTCTATAAATTCCCTTGGGAATTTTGATTCCGAAAGATGTTGGACCCACACAAGTATCACATAGTGATGAACTATTGCATTTATAACATATTCTCCCATTCTATATATACCCCTGTGGTATCCCTCCCTTTCTCAGCATAACCCTTTGCCCTTTTACCAACACTACTTTTTTCTCCACTCGTACTTCCTACCCGTTTCAACTGTGTCCCTTTTTCAGACTTACAAGTTCAGGCCAGATGTTGTGCTGCTCTTCAGTAAATAGGCTTTTGCATTCTGAATTGCCAGCATTCGGGATTTGGGATCGGGTATCTGATCATCATACGGACTGTGTCCTGGCTGATGAAGACCATAACCTGGTTCACGTGACTGATAGGGGCCATGCGCACGCTCGTAGGCTTGATAGGGATCTCGTCCTACTGCGTATGTCTGATAGGCACTTTGTGGTTCCTGTGTTTGGTAAGGGTCTAATCGTGCTGCGTCTGACTGATACATGCTTTGCCTTGCCTCCTGTGCCTGATGAGAGTCTTGTCCCAGCGCGTATCTCTGTCCGATGTTTATTTCTGGCACGTGTAGCGTTTAAGAGGCTTGTTCTGCTCCTCGTAGATGATAGAGGTGTTGCATTGGGGTCTGTGATTGATGCGGTGCTCGTCCCGGTGCATGGGTCCGGCCGACACTTCCTCTTTGGTCTTGTTCTTGGTAGGGGTCTTCGTCGGGTGCTTCTGGCTGAGAGATGCTCTTTCTCAGCCCTTGTGGCTGATCAGACCCTTGCCTTACCCCCTGGTACTCGTAGGAAGCTGGTCCCGGTTCCGCCTGCTGAGGCTGATAAGGGTCTCGTTCAGGCTCAAAGCCCTCAAAAGGCGGCTGCTCGGGGCCCCGCTGAGGCGGGTGGGAAGCGTACGGCTCGCGCCGGTCGGGGGTGTGTCCGGGCCACAAGTGCTCCCTGAGGCCTCGCTCCTGCCCTTCCCGCGGGACAGCCTGGGGCGGCAGGTCCCCGGGAGGCTCGGCCACGGTCTGGTCCGGGGGGTGCGGACCGGGCCGGAGGCACCAAGCTGCCCCTCAGCCGCCGTCGGCTCCGCTCGTCGCGGAGCAACGGCTGCCGCCAGCGGGGCGGAGCGTCGCCGAGGTAAAGCGGCCGCCGTTGCTTGGGACGCCCGGCGGGGCGGTGCCGGAGGGGGTGGGCCGGCAGCGGGTTTTCTGTCGGCACTCGGCACTGCCGCGCCGTTTCTCCCCGCGCTGGGGACGGGGTAGCGGCTCGTCTGGGCGCGCTAGGCGCGCCCGCTGCAGCCAGGGCCCTTGGAGGGGAGCGGCGGCGGCGGCGGCACAGCGGGGCTGAGGGTGGCCGTTGGAAACCGTTGGCGGAGCCCCGCGCGCCGATGCCGGCGGTTGAAAGCGTTGGAGGCGCCGCGCGCGGTGGGGTGGCCGTTGGAGCCGCAGCTCCCGCTGCGCCCGGGTGCCTCCCGTCGGCCGCTGATTACCCGGCGGGCAGGGCCGTGTCCCGTTCGCGTCGCCGCACGCTGAGGAACAGCAGCCGGCCGGGAGAACGACCCGAACGCCGTCCCCGTCAGCGTTCCTCAGCGCCGGGCGGGAGACAGGGCGGCTGCCTGAGGGGGCTGTCCCGGCGGGCGGGCCCGCCCCAGGGGAATCGCCTTCGGGGGGCTGGGGGCCCTCCTGCTGGGCTCGCTTCTCTCAGCCCAACAGATTTGGTGCGTTTGGTAGGTGGGAAACCCCACTAAGCTGCCCGAGCTGTTACCTCTTTTTTTTCTGGAGGGGTTTTCAAGCCTTGCTTGTTTCTTTTCATCATGACCCCCAAACCACGAAGGGCTGTTAGTACTCTGTCTTGAACGTTTGTGGTACAAGAATCCTTCAGATCTCTGCTGAGAGCAGAGGAATGGGTCTTCAAAAGCTTAATTTTGATTTAAAAATAAATAAGTGACGTTCGTTTGCCTTTGTGACTTTAAACTGCATTTTCTACCGCACACAATCTCCTGCGTTTTAGTGGTGATATATCATGCTGTTGCCATAAGGTACAAAGTTTGTTCTCTTAGGAGGAGAAAAATATTTTAAAATCTGATAATTACTTTAAAAAATTGTATTTGCAGATCCAGGGAAAAAAGCAGATGTAAATTCAGTTGGAATGAAGGTGTTCTGATAGAAAACGGTTTTCTTATGTGATGCTATCAGTGTTAAGGAGACAGCTGGCCATAATGTAAGTAACCTCTGTTTGCAATAATGTTCAAACACTAAAATGCAAAGGACGAAGTCACGTTACAGAGGAAGAACCCGCTAACTTCTATTAATTTAGTTACTCAAGATTTGTTTTACAGAAATACAGTAGCACATTGCTGTATGCTTTTTTAGTCCTATCAGGTATTATGTGCTACAATGCTCTCTACTTCAACAGATACTCAGTTATGTTAATAACCAGAGCCCTCATCATGTGTATATAAAATTTGCTCACATGACTTCTCTCCTTATTTGCTCATAACTAAGTCAGTGAAGAGCTTTTACTGTCCGAGTAAAGTTAAACCCTTACCTAGTATTCAACAAGGAGGTTATGAAACAAAAACATAGAGCAGGTGAGCTTTAAAAAACAAAAGGCCTTTTAAGGAGTTGCATTTTAGCAAATATCTACAGCTGGCTCAAGGGTAACTGTCAAGTGTTCTCTGACAATTCAACAGGGAAAATAATACTGTCTTAAGGTGTACATGTGAAGAAGTTTGGTGTGGTAAGGTTTTAGTAGTGGGGGAGCTACAGGGGTGGCTTGTGAGAAGCTGCTAGAAGCTTCCCATATGTCCCATAGAGCCAATGGCAGCTGGCTCCGTGTCGGACCCACCACTGGCCAAGGCCGAGCCCATCAGCGATGGTGACAGCACCTCTGTGATAACATATTTAAGAAGGGGGAAAAGTTGCTGTGCAGGCACAATCGCAGCTGGAAAAGAGAGGAGTCAGAATGTGTGAGAGAAACAACTCTGCAGACACCACGGTCAGTGAAGAAGGAGGAGGAGACATTCTCCTGCAGCCTGTGGTGAAGACTATGGTGAGGCAGACTGTCCCCCTGCAGCCCATGGAGGTTGACGATGGAGCAGATATCCACCTGCAGCCCGTGGAGGACCCCACGCCGGAGCAGGTGGATGCCCGAAGGAGGCTGTGACCCTGTGGGAAGCCCGTGCTGGACCAGGCTCCTGGCTGGACCCTGTGGACCTGTGGAGAGAGGAGCTCATGCTGGAGCAGGTTTTCTGGCAGGACTTGTGACCCCATGGGGGGCCCACGCTGGAGCAGTCTGTGCCTGAAGGACTGCACCCTGTGGAAGGGACCCAGCGTGGGTCCCTTAGTGTGCTTAGTGAAGAAGTGTAGCCCATAGGAAGGACCCACGCTGGGGAAGTTTGTGGAGGACTGTCTCCTGTGGGAGGGACCTCATGGTAGAGCAGGGGAGGAGTGTGAGGAGTCCTGCTCCTGAGGAGGAAGGAGTAGCAGAAACAATGTGTGATGAACTGACCCCAACCCCCATTCCTCGTTCCCCTGCACCTTTGGGGGGGAAGAAGCAGAGCAAATCAGTAGTAGTTAAGCCTGGAAAGAAGGGAGGGTGGGGGGAAGGTGTTTTTAAAATTTAGTTTTTATTTTCTCATTATCTTACTCTGATTTTGATTGGTAATAAATTAATTTCCCCAAGTCGAGTCTGTTTTGCCTGTGATGGTAATTGCTGAGTGATCTCCCTGTCCTTATCTCAACTCAGGAGCCTTTCATTATATTTCCTCTCCCCTGTCCAGTTGAGGAGGGGGAGTGATAGAGCGGCTTTGGTGGGCACCTGGTGTCCAACAAGGGTCAACCCACCAGTGCTGTACAAATCTCAGCAAAATGGCCTATTAAGGTTATAAGTTGTATTAAATAAAATAGCGCAATACCTGAACTGTAAAATATACTTCTGTCATTGATCAGTTAATGTAACTTTTTAAAAATGCAGTTTATTTTGGATGTTTATTAGAAGTAACCAGAAAAAATTCTTAGATGGGGCATTGCAAATTTCTGTCCAAATTTCCAAGTTCCAAGAGAGTAAATACCAAAAGTATCATTGAGGAATCTGACCCATTCTGAAACAGCAGTAAAACATATGTTTCCACATCCTTTAGTAGGCAGAGCATTTATATGAAGAATTAAAAAGTTTCTGTGTTGTGTTCCTATGATTCCAACAAGTAAGACAATATAAAAATGTTACTTCTGCTAGGTTTCACCTTGCAGGAGTTTTATTACCGACTTACTGATCTTTGCAAGGAATGTATGCAAGTTCATTTTGCAGATGTATTTGCAGAACTTGCATATGGACTGCAGAGGGCGGTACAGTACTTGCAAATTACTTGTGAATTCCTTTTTATTTGATATCCATATTTCATATTTGAAGGGAAAACTTGGTTCGTTTAGTAATTCACTTCTATAAAAATTGTATGGAATTAAGTTATCTTTCTACGTGTGATGTTCTGTGAAGCAGCTGCTCAAGAAAGGGCAACTGCTTTATCTTTTCAATCTTGTTCAGCAAGGAAAGAGAAAACTAGGAGCATGTATGTTGCAATTATGGAAGTTAGGACATGTGTAAAATGTACAATGGCTCAGGGCAAAGAGTACCTCAGTGCAGGAGGATGTTTCAGCAAGGTACTGTGATGATCTCTTGTTGATACAGAAAAGTAGGAAATGGATATATGCAATATTGCTGCAGGATCTTACTCTGATGAACACTGTCAGTAGCATGGGTTAATCAGCTGAACAGTAACTAAAGCATTAATGTTTCCTCTTTCCAAAGGAGATATGTTAATGGTTTGTATTGCCTCTGCTGTGGCCAGGTAGCAATGGTCTCATGTCCTATGGATTCAAGTCTGTTTTCCAGTAGCCTTTTTTTTTTTAATTGAACTCTTGCCTGTTGCTGATTTCCAAGTGGAGATCCAAAGATGGTATAAAATGTTGCATGTAGAACTGGACATCTGTTGCATTTCTACTCAGTTTCATTGGTGAATTTTGAACATGCTTGCACTGGGAAGGGAATGACAGGCAATCTGAATAGAGCTTCCCATTTCAAGTAGTAATCTTTCTGTGCTCTGTTGATTTCTGTGCAAACAAGTATTGAATTGGAAAGCCCAGATTCAGGTCCCATGTGTGTCTTCGTAGAAGAATGCCTTCATCACCAGACCAATAAGTAGCACCTGTAACTACTGAGGTGAAGTTGCTCTTTACTGTGTAGCAGGCAAGGCAACTTTAGCTGAATTACAGCCTGTACACTAGGAATCAGGTGCTATTGTTTTCTGTGTGAAGCTTGTTCTGGCAAGCGGCTGCCAGGTGTGCTGTCAGCTCACTTAAGAGGAAGGCATAATTAGTAGATTCTTATTGGATTTGGTATGGCATAGGTTTCAAACTGCATACCATGGTCAAGACTAAAGTGTCAGCATGTGAAGATGATCTTTAGCTTTTCCTTTATACTATGTTTATGAATTAAATACTTAATGCTTGCTCTGACTGCTTCTAAATGACTTCAAGAGGAAAGGTACTTGAAAAGTGTAGGTTCTGTCTTGTTACCTTTGTTAATTCTCATGAAAAGACTATTAACTACATAACTACTTTTTAATATCTTTTTTCTCTTCAGAAGCCAGTGACCTACGTCTCTCCTGCAGTTCCAAAAAATCCACATGCAATTTTTTTGCTTAGTTAAACATACAGCAAGTGGTTTTAATTGTGTAACAGAATTTTCTCTTTTACTCTTTTTTAACCCAGAGAGGATCAAAATGTATTTCTGCATCACTTTCAGAATATAGTTTTCCATTTGATTGAAATTCTTTTTTAATGTCACTTCTAATAGCAATTTCCTGCTAAATATCCAAGTGCTTGTTGTATTAAAGCAAATATTATTCTCAATCTTAGGTGTTTATTGTGCAGAGAGGAACAGATGCTCATACAAGATCTCCTTAAAATATGGCAGTGACTTTTTTTTTTTTTTGTTAGTTACAAGGTTATCATTGAGTCATTACTGCTGGTATGCCTCTTTCTTCTTCCATAGGTCTTGATTCTTTTCTCTTCTTTGGGTTATATGCTGAAGTCAAACTGTATTCCTCAGGTGGTCTTAGACGTTAGGTTAGTGCTGGCAGTCTGAGATGTTTTTCTATGAGGCGATATTATTGGAAAGCTGAGAGACTGTCATACTTCTGCAGGGGGCTGATAGGAAATGCATATAGTGCTCTGAAGAGAATAATAATAATTTTTGGAGATCTAGTGCTGGCTCTTGCTCGTATTGAAGTCGGTGGGAGTTTTGCTACTGACTTCAGTGGAAGTAAGATTAGGGCCTTTGTCATTTCATTACCATTTTTTGACATAGACTAGGTTATATGCTGGGAGACAAACTGATTTTAGTCCGGACTTACAGTGGAGAGTTGCTGTGGTTAAGGGCGAGCGTGAGTTTGCATCCTGAGGTGTGAATTCTGTATTCTGTACATCCTCTGAGTTCAGAAAATTACTGTGAGTTACAGGATAAAGTTCAACAGACAGTTGTTGTGGTTTGACCCCAGCTGGTAACTAAGCACCACACAGCTGCTTGCTCCCTCCCTCCCACCCAGTGGGATGGGGGAGAGAATTGGAGAAAAAAAAAAAGTAAAACTCATGGGTTGAGATAAGAACAGTTTAATAGAACAGAAAAGAAGAAACTAATAATGATAATGA
>JANHGO010006141.1:0-21879 GCA_024606505.1 Aquila spilogaster
CTCTTTTCCCTTTCCTCTCTCTTTCCCTCTTTTCCCTCTCCTCTCCCTTTTCCCTCTTTTCCCTCGCGAGTATCTTCCTAATTGGAAATAAATAATCAACTGCTGCGCTCCTCTACAATGACGGGAAGGCCCTTTAAAGCGAAACGTTCCTCTCCGCGCGATTCCATCCCGGCCGTCGGCGGCTTCAAATGAAGGGCTGCGGATGTGGAGCGCGCGGAGCCTCGGACGCCTCCTTCCATTTACGGAACAGCGAAGCAGCTCCGCTTTATGGCTCCGCTCTGCAAACCGCTCGGGTGCAGCAGGGACGCGAGGCGGACGTGGCTTTGCATGCCAAGCGCAGGCGAGGGGTACGTGTGCCCAAGCAGCAGGAAAAGCTCAGGGAAGGGCGTTATCCGCGCTCCGTCGTTTCCATCCACCGTTTTTCGCTTTAACATTCGGCCGTACGCGGGCGCAGCCCCTTTGGGGGCATCCGAAAGGGCTCACGGATGGGTGGGAACCGCTCCACGTGGGATCCAGACCCGCGTGGGCGCCCCGGTGCCCCGTGGCACTGTGTCCGTGTCCCCCCCCGCGGGTGCTCAGCCCCATCGGCCCATTGGTGACCAACGCTATCAGCCGTTCCCCTGCTTAATTAGGCTCAGATTTCCAAAGGCGTATCAGCTCCGACCCCATTAAAGCCGTGGCTGTCAGGAGCCTGGGTTCTCCAGGAAAAGCAGCCTGCGCCCACGCCAGTCCCCGTGCCAGAACAGGAACAATTTCTACAGGAGGATGGGGTGCCATAACTCTGCTTAACAACCATTTAAATTCCTGCCTGCTCTAACAGCAGGTCGCCAGCGGGGCTGACGTCACTTGAAGATTTGATTTCAGCCCTCTGAATCTCCCGTGCAGCTCATCTGGGCGCCCTTCAGGAGCGCCAGGAGCGGAGCCTCGGGAGGCAGAGCCCACCAGGGCCGTTAAATCAGCACGAAGAATTCAAGCGGACAACGCTCTGCTGTAAAGCAGACGGGCGCAGGCGCCGCTTTCCCTCACCCTGCGCTGCCCGTACCCCTCCCTACCCGCTGCACTCCATCATCCTGAATGCAGCCCGCCTCCACCCAGGGCGTTCAGCCTCTGCAGGAGCAGGGGAGCAGGCTCCGTCCTTGTGCTGCTCCCTACCTGCAGCCGGGACAAAGAACTACCAGCACAAATCACAGCCCCGGCACCACGCACATCCCAGGCCACGTCAAAGCGAGAAGCTCAGCGAGGACAGCTCGTCACCAGGGCGCTCCTCGGAGGGAGCAGCAGCCCCGTTTCTTCCTCCTTCCACCTCGGATGAAAGGAATAATCCATATTCGTTTGGATTATAGAAGCTACAAAACACACCTGAGCTTCGGTCCCACACTGAACCAATCGCAGAAGCCGTTTGTTGCCTCGTATATTACAAAGCAATAGAGATTTAAGGGATAATGGTCATGGTGGCAGAGTATACAAAGCAATAAACTGCTTTTGAGGTTGGTTAAATGCCAAGCGATGCTGAGGCCTCAATGCCATAAACATTATTTCTATTATATGACAAGATAAGAGGATACAATAAACCACAAAGAAGAAAAATCATTCTCTGTCCTCGTGAAAGTTCTGGGCTTTGCGTTTCTCGGACACTGCGCGAGCATCACCTCAGTGCCGTGGGTTTAAGGGGAATAAATCGTTAAATTAAGGGCGGGTTTAAAACGCAAACGATTGTTTGAGGAAATGGGCTGTATAACCGCGGCGCTGAGTTAGGACCCAGCCGTGATTTGTGGCGCTTCCAAGGAGGGGAACGGCGCGGGGTGGGCAGGCAGCGGCCACGAGAAGTCGCTCGGTGCGACGGTCCATCCGGGCACAGGGGTGGACCAAACGTCTCCACTCGTAAAGATGTTCCTCTGCTGCGATGCTTCGTGAGGTCTGGAGCACCCAGAGCTCCTTGGGAGGGCAGCGGAAGGCGGCGGAGCGGCCACCGGTGCCTCTGCCCACACCGGGCACGGCCGGAGGCGTCCGCAGCTCTGCAGGGGGAAACGGAGCCAGAGAGGAGCGCGGCCCAGCACCACCCGCTGCCCTCCTCCCTTGCAGACCGTTGCTGTGGACGCCTTCGGCACCACGGCCAAAGCTTTAATGACCTCGTGTTAACGAGTCAGAGCCGTATCGTCACACAGACCCAACCAATACCTTCCGACTTCACGGCGAGCGCGCGGCTGCGCTGAGGCTGACGTTCACCACTGCGCAATTAACGGCACCGGGAGATTTTGAACGGCAATTAGCGGCACGCAGCGCCTCGTTTCGCTTAACGAGTTCGACGGGAGCCCGGGTGCAGGCACAGCCCCGCGCCGGCGGAGGCAGCAGCCGCCCGCTGCCCTCCCAGTGCACACAGGGGAGGGGGTCAGGGAGAAGCGGTCCCCTGTGCTCCCCCAGGAGCACCCACCCCGCGACCTTGGGAAGAATCCTTTCTGGAAGCGGAGCACGGGGCGCACGCAGGAGTCAGCTGCGTCGCTGCCGGGAAGCGATCGCGCACACGGGATCCAAAAATAACCGCCGTTCATGACCTAGCAACCAAAACATGTTTACGTCCCCACCGAAGCCCCACCGATATGGGGGGCACGGAGGGATCGGCGCATCTATTCATGGCATCGCTCCCCCTCTCCCCTCCTTGCTTCACTGGAAATTCAGTTTGATGCCCTCTCTCTGCCCAAAGCGACGAAGGGAAAGTGGGGAAAAGAGGAATAAAGGCCGAGAACCGCGGGGGTGTGAGGTACGGAGGGAAGGAAGCGGCCGCTGGCTCAGAGGAACGATGCTCCTGCTCGGGTTAGTCTGGCTCTGCTCTCCCTTCCCTTGTGGCCTCCTGCGCTGCTGTGCGCCTCGGGGCAGAGCTCACACGGGGAAGGACGCAGCACTCGGAGTGGAACGGGACTGGTGACCGCCCTGTGCCCGCTGGTGATGGAAGCTGAACCCACTGCAGCCGCTTGGGGCCACGGCGGCACGTCCTCGGGAACGGGGTACCCCCAAAAACGGGGGATGTACCCAAAGATGTGCGCACCAAGGAGCCAACGCAGGTGCGACGATCCCTGGTGCACACCAAGGGACGGGGCCGAGCGCCCCACGGCGGAACGCTGCCGGGGACACAGCGCAGCACGCGCTCCCAGGCTCGAGCCCTGCAGTCTGCCGCCGGCAGCCATCAGCCCCCAAACATCGGGTATTAAAAATAAACCCAGATTGGGAGCGATGCACTGCAGCTCCCGGCCCAGCGCGGCGCAGGGATCCAATCCCGCCCCACCTGCCCCACAGACGCAGCTCACTGCGTGCTGCTCTGAGCTGCAGGTCCTTCCCCTTCCTGCCCGGCTGCCTGCACTGCTCCCAGCGAGCAGAGCCGCCCGGGGCTCCGAGAGCCTTCAGCTCAGGGCTGGAGGAGAGCTGAGGGCAAAACACTGAGCACAGGAGACACCGGGACTTACAGGGAGAGGTTGGGGCTCCACGTGTGCAGTGTGAGGGACCGTGACTCCGTCGGTCGGTAAACACCTGCACAGATTTGTTAGGAAGGATTTTCCGTCTAACAAACAAAAATTAATGGGATCCGCAGCCTGGGAGCTGCAGCCAAACGGGTTCAGACTGGAAATGAGGCAATTCCTCCCCACCAGAGAGAGCAATTAACTATGAGAGCAACTTCACCGAGGGCTGCGGTGAATTCTCCATCACTGGAGATATTTTAAACCGAGCTTGGATCATCATTATTTCATACATGCTCCGCTCTGAACAGGTACTGAAGGACGTTCTAGGAAGCCGTGCACGAGGTCAGGCCCGATCACAATGAATCACGGCGGTATGAATTACCCGGATTCTAACATTTCAATATTAACATGAAGAATTGTCAGAATTACCCATAAGCAGCAGTCTGGAACAGCGAAAGGAGGAAGCAACCACCTTTATATGTCATTTGTGGGAGATTGTGGGAGATTAAATTTAAATACATTGTTGTTTGCCTTAATTGCTTGTTTGAATCCGATTTTAAGGTTGTATGATTGAAGCGCTCACATCATTAAGCGCTCGGATACAGCTAATACATTTTATAAATGGCTCGCGCAATTTCACAGGCAAAGAAGTTCAGGATAGGAAGCAGCCCACAAAAAAAGAAAGAGGAACATCACCTGCAAGCGGGGAGGGAGCGCTGCGGATGGGACCACTGCCGGAATGAGCACAGCGCAGAACCGGAGCACTGCGCTGCTCAAAGAGCCCCAGTCCCCAAAACTGCACATTTTGGAGATATATTCTGACCCATTTCTGAGCTGCAGAAACAAATGCGTCACAGAATTCGCACGGGACGCAGCGTTATCCTTAATTCCAACGGAGGGAGCGCAGGGGCACTGCGGTGTGGAACACAATGAAGGGGGACGGGGGGACCTGGGGGGCTCAGAGCTCCCAAAGGCCACAATGGGACGGCCACCAGCAGCACGCAGCGGGCACGGACCGCTGGAGGCCCCACTTAAAGCCACAGAGCCCCCACCCTTCACCCTGAGGGGGCACTGTCGCATTTTGAGGTCGGAACGCTTCGGAACAGATCAACCAACGCAGCTGCCCACACCCCGCGCAGGGCCGTGCTGGCCCAGTTCCCACCAGTTCCCATCGCAGCAGCCCGCACTGGGGTTGTGCAACGCACCGCTCCTCCCACCAATGCGGCACAGCAGCAGCGGGGCTGGGCCGGGATGGAACTCACTCCATAGTTTGCACCAAAACTTTGCGAGGCCGCGGCCGACTCCAGTACGTCACCCACGGAGGAAAAAGCCACAATGGGTCTTTCTTCTCCCTCCCTCCCTCTCCCTCTCTCCCTTTCCCTTTTATTTTTTGGCAAGCCCAGAATAGACCACAGCAGTTCAGAGTTCGCGTAACGCAAACCATCAACTGCCGCATTCTCAGCTGCTTTATGGAACCGCAGGGAACTCATCCCTGCCCTCCCCTGAACAGCGTGGAAAGGGGACATGAACAGACATCAGTGTGTTTTCTTTGGGCTGCGTGGCTGCGGTGGAACACGGGGACGGAATAACAATACGCCACAAAGTGCAGCGGATCTCATTCCTTCCGAGTGCCCGCTCTGGCTCATAACCGGGATTTACACACTGCAAATCCTCTGATCTGATTACCTCCAGTGATCACGTAAAACACCGGCTTTAAACTCTTTGCCTCGGTGATAAAACAGCCACTTTGATTCACAGCGACACGCTCACAATAAAGTATACTGTAAAGGTACCTGTCCGCAGCCGGGGGCATTGCACACGAAGGGTCTGTCGTCGCCCATATTTCACGCGGCTCCGCTACGCTGGGGAGAGAGCAGAAAAGAGGAAATTGTTAAATAAATGGGGGGGGGGGGGTAAATAAATAAATAAATGGCGAATACCCCGAGCGGAGAAGCAGCGCTGTGCGGGACTGTAATTAAGCAGAGCGCAGGAGGAGCTCGCCGTGCCCTGCATCGCCATCGGGGAACAGAAACGAACCCGACCCGCGTGAGGAGGGCCCCACTGCTTTACGTGTATGGGAAAGCACTGCCCCGCGGCTGAAGGACCCACTGGGAACCACAGCGATGAGGCAGCACGGGGCTTCCCCACACCGTGTGCCCCCCCCCCAAGGGCCCACTGCCCCCATACGTCGCTCACTGCTTCACCCCCACTCTGCGCCTCCCGTGGGATGCACGCGAGCGAAGGCAGTGACAATCTTGGGGGGGGGGGAAAACCAACATGAGAGCAAGGAGCGATCGAATAAATCCAAGTCCTCTCTATGTGCAAGTTATATTTTCAATGGGAGAGAACTAAAATTTGTCATTTAATTAATTAAGGGATTATAGGAGTGGTGCTCCATTTTACAAGGCAATAATCCGGCTCCCTAGTGGGTAAACTACGAGGCTGATGGCAGGGGCAGTTTATCACAGATTACAGCCAAGGATAACAAAACACTCGCTCCTATTATGCTACAACTGAAGCCATTCTTATTAATAAGAAATAAGAGTAAATAAAGCCACCCCCACCACCTCAAACTCGAGAAGGAGCGGTTCCCTCCGCCCACTGCTGCTTTTATAGCGGGGATTTAAAAAGCCATCATACAGCAAACGCTCTCTCTTGGGGGGGTGGGTGCGTGGCTTTGCAAAGAGGCGGCTCCAGCAGCTCCTGTGCCCCGGGTTGGGTGCTCAGCTGCAGCCAAGAGCACAAAGCACAGCAGAACGCGGCCGGAATGCACTGATGGGGACACAGCTCCCGCAGGCAGCGCTCCGCACTGCGAACCCACAGCACCGGGGGGAGGGGGGGGGGGGGGGTCACTGCTTTTAAGAGTGCTCTGAGAATGCAACGTTGCAGCGCAGGGTGAGCGCATGGGGTGCACAAAATGGTCCTTTTTTTTTGCTCAAAATCAGCGCTGTTTATGGAGGAAAAATGAGATTCTTTCGTAATTTCCAGGCCAGGCTCCAGCGCGTGGAAGAGGCGGAACCTCCATCCCTGCGGCACAGGGGAGCACCAACCAAGAGCTGCGGGGAAGCGGCTGCCACCTCTTCCACCTCCAAAATGGGGGGGACACCCACAGCACTGAGCTGGGCCCCATCCATGGCCTCGAGCACCTCCGGGGATGGGGCACCCACAGCTTCCAAGCAGAAGGGAAGCAGAGAGCTCCTTCCACACTGTGTCACCTGCACTCAAAGTCCAGCAGAACAGCATCCAACCCTCCCAGCCGGCTGAGCAGAACACTGCAAGGCTGAGCCAGGCGAGAGACAGTCCTTCCTCACCAGCGCTAGCACAGGGCCACCCAGACACTGCTCCTTCTGGAAGGAAAGGACAAAACGTAACACCTCGGGCACAGAGCACACAGCAGCTCAGTGCTGGAGTTATTTCACTGCCTGCAGTACGGGGGCCGGTAAAACTCTGACCAATTAAAGGTCCGATAACTGCTGCAACCGGGATCTCGTTTTCCCCCTCGCAGCCTCACTCTGTGCCTGTCCTCGCCCATAGGAGGCACAGAAGTGTCCCACAGCACCCGGCATGCGAGCTGAGCTGCAGGCAGCGTTGTCCATCACGCTGAAGGTAGAAGCAAGTCATTATTTCCAGCCTCTCCGGTCCGCATTTAGTCAGTGATCTGTGCAGGCTTTGACAAGTTGGTTCCCTGCCTCCAAAGCCGGGGGTGCAAGTTTGCACCTGTGGGGCTCAGAGGTTAATGTCTGAAAAGCATTCCTGGATGGAAATAGCAGCACAGCCATCCTAAGAGCCTGGAAGCCGCTCCTGGAGCGCGGGCTGCAAGGGGACCCTGTGCCACCAACGCTCGGGGCCTGCTCCCAAACCCACCCCCAGACTCGAGGTCCTCCAGGTCAGCCCACACCGCAGCCAGCAGTGATGCTGCCCCAGGGTGAGAGCTGCACTGAGCCGGCAGCGAGGTCACCGAGCTGCAAGAAGAGCTGTAACGCGCCCTGCTGCCAAACAGCTCGGAGCTGGGAGTGCTCACAGACTGCTGAAATCACCTCTGCACGCGTAAGGTTGTGTGGGATGAGGTCGGGGATGCATTTATTTAATCAGGAAACAAGTCTTACTGCCCAACACGCCGCAATAATCACTGGGGAAGGAGCTGCTGCTTCTCCCGGGGCAGACAGCAATGGTCAGAGATCCGTCCGTCCCACCCTCTGCCGTACCCCACAAGAACAGCACGAGGTTGGCAGAGCCCAAAGCCCACGCGTCCAATGCAGATTAAAGCTCCCTGGGAAATGAAAGAAACGGATCAGCCATTGCTCCCGGGGCTCTGATGGCCCTCAGTGCATCAGAGTGGGCAAAAGCAAAGCAAAGCAAAGCAGAGCAGAGCAGATGGTGCTGCAGGCTGCCTGCCAGTTCTATCCAACAGCACAGCACCAGCTCTGCCACAAAGTGGGGGCCATCCCGCAGTAAGAGCCGCCCGGGCTGGCGGGGCAGCACGAGGGCTCATTCATTCCTTAAAGAAAGATGGAGCCGCTCGCTCACTACGGAACCCGGCTGCTACGCACATACACGTGCTCAGATTTATATCACATTTAGTCAGGATAAATTGCTTCAATAAATTCTATTCTTAAGAACAGGCAGAATAAGCAGATGATTGGATACCGGGAACACACTCTCATTCCTCTTCCTGCGGCCGCGGGACAGTATTTCACTGTTTTGATGATTTTTAACATGTTGGGAACGGCGAGGAAACGCAGACAGATTACCAAAGTGCGCTTCAGAGCTCTGTCAGCACAGAGCTGATGAGCACTGCGGCCCTGGGAAACTGAAAAGCCGCTTCCAAGCAAAGGACACCGCGCTCCCACAGCCCAGGAGCGATCTTCCCTCTCTGACCCTACAAGTAACCTACGGGCGGCCTGCGAGAAGCAAACCCAGGGCCACACTGCAGGGCGGTCCCCAGAGCACTGCGCTGCCCAGCAGCACCCCTTGGGTTTGGCAGAGGACAGAGCTGGTGCAGAGCAGCGCTCCCAATGGGACGCAGGAAAACGTGAGCACGAGCCTGGCTTCCAAGAGCGCATCTCTGCAGCGGCGCTCATTCCCACCTTTCAGCTGCAACCTGTGGCTGCTATCAAAGCAAGTGGAGCCTCACAAGAGGATGCTTCCAAGGGCAGGACAAGGGAACGCTGCACGTTTCACCAGCGCTGCTTACCCACATGTGTCAGCACTGACAAAGACGACTTCTTCCCCAAGAGACGGAGCCACGCAGGCTCTACTCATTCAATTGCTATGGGAATAGTATTTGTGGGCGTGATGCTACCTCAGGTTTTGGTTCCACAAGGAACGTACCCACAGAGGCTTCTGTTGATTCAGATCCTCCTCTGGGAGGGACTGCATGGGTTTTGAAAAGCAAAAGTGACGGAGTTCCCAGCTGATACACGAGGAAACAGGAGTGTTCTGCTCTACGTGCTGTGAGGCAGCACACCTCAAACGTCCACGCTGGGCAGCCCCGGGCCTCACCGACAGCACAGGGCTTCCACCGAGCAACGAAGAACCACGAGACGTTGTTCTGGAGCTGAACACTGCTCCGGTGAAGAAAGAACTGAAGACAACCGACTTCACTTCGAGGCTCTGGAAAATCTGAGCCAGGAGTGTGAAGGCGGTGGTGCAGACACCGCATCAATTCCGCGTGCAATGCACCGAAGCGGGCTGCAGACTGCCCAATACATAACTGCTCAGCAGACCCACGTGAAACGCGCCGCAACAATTCCCTCGCGAAGAGAATTCAAAAAGAAAACCCTCCAACAAATCCAAATAGCAAATCAGCACCTGCGGAACTCAAACACTGCAAAATCCCCTCAGAACCACTCAGGCGCAAATGGAAAAGCCATCACGGGCCGAAGCCGCATTCAGCTGACACAATGGCAGCCGCTGCTCCCCAGGTGGACGTGACACCTTCGGGCTTTGGCAGAGCTGTGCTGAAGAGGAAACCACCCACTGCTTCTGAAGCGCTGTCCTCCCAAAGCTTAAACGTACCAGAAGGCCTCAGCGCCGCAGGATCTACACCGCAGACGAAACACATTTCAGGTGACGTTATAACCAATCTGTTTTCAGTGCCTGGTGCAGACAGAACCTGGGCTGCCGGGAGGATCCCTATCCGGGCAAGCCCGGATGGTTGGGCCTGATGGTCTGAAGTGCTCTTTTCCAACGATAATGACCCCACGAAGCCCAGCACCTGCCCCTCGTGCGGGTTTTTAGCACATGGTTCATTCCCCTCCGCTCCTGCACTCAGTGCTCCCCGATCCCATAGGAAACGCTGCCTTTCCCCACCATCACCACCCAACTTCACTGCCCGTGTTCCCCCCCAACCCACATAGCGATCCCGTTCCCCTGCTGCCTCCCCGGCACTGCACTACGCACCAAAGGTGCGATTCTGAACTCGGCATCAAAGCACGACAGAGCACAAAGTTCCCCTGAGTGAGAAGTGACGGTCGGCCCACACACAGCCAGGACGACACCGACTTCAGAACACACATTTCAGCCACGTGAACGGGCTCCTGGGTCCCGCAGGAGCTGCAGTGGAAGGGGCGATGGATCCTGTCCTTGCTGCCCACGGGCGCTGTGAGTGATGAAGGAGCGGTGTGGGGCGCGGGGCCGGGAACGAACGCACTTTGCTTACCTCAGTAATCAACATCTTCCGTTCTTTAGAAAGTTTCATTCTTCCTGCAGATATTAAAGCCAACCCATATGCTGCTTTCCCCCTGGTAAATCAGTCCATAAACCAAAGCGGTCCCAAAGCACGTTAACTAACCCATTAAGAACAAAACTAAGCCCGTTATCCTAGTCTAGACAGACACCTAGGGGTAATATTTTAACTCCCTTAAAACGAATTAGATGTACTACACGCATCAACAGCAGCAATGAAAGACCAGCCTTCCTGAAAAGGATCTCCCCCAGGACGCGTGCTGGCACCTCGCGGAACCCATTTCAAACGGCTTCCATTTGGAAACAGTTTAGGAGAAAGAGACAAAAAGCAGAACGCGGGTTTTCAAAAGCACTTCTGGCATTTACGGGTCCTTTCATCCGAGGTGCTCTGCGTCTTTTCAGACGTGCTGCTCCAGCTTTACAGAGGGGAAGGGTTTCTGATGTGCGCTGCAGCCACAGGACACGGTTTTGGCCGCAGCGTTGGTTGGGTGGCACAGGAACGGCCACAGTCCCACTGCTCTTCTTCTTCGGTGTCGTTACCCACGGGCACGCCTTCACCAACACACGTTGCTGCAAACACCCCACATCCCACCAAGCGCTCCACGATCCAGGTACAGGCAGTGGGGTTTCTGTTTGTAGAGCTGTTACAGGTCTGCTCCAGCCAATTACCGACAAGTCGAGATCAGAGAGCAGTCTGAAGCCAAGCTTTGCACACAAGCTTTGCACACACAGCTCATGGTTTGCAGAATTAACGAGCAACCGTGGCCCGGAGACCGGGATGCCCCTCATCCCCCCCCAGTGCTGCTCCTGCTGCCCCACATCCAGCTGGCCCCACAGACGGCCCACACCCCCGCATCACCACGGGACCCCTCCTGCACCGCCACAGAGCCCCACCAAAAACCTTCCCCTCACATCTTGGGATGGCAGAAACCCCCGGGCACTGAGGGCTGAACGCTGGGGGACAGCGCTGCTATGAAAAACGCTCTAAAAATAAGGCTCTATTGTTGTGCTCGCATGTGACTATTGTTATTGCAGGAATGCCTGTGCCCGACGCTCTCCCATCTGCGTCTTGCAAAACGAGCTGAAATACTTCAAATCCCAGTGAACGCTCGGGTGGATGCAGGAATTGTTCTGCTGCAAATGTGCCAGCACAGCCCCACAGCACCGGCCCCCCCCAGCAGGAACGCGCGCGCTGCTTTCCCAGCACCAGCACAGTTATGGTTCATTCCCATAAATCAGAAGGATAAACTTTACATTAATACGACCACAGAATTAAAGCTAAGAGGTTTGCACCAACTATGAAACAAAACCAAAAGAGCTGCAGAGCTGCCTCTTAAAAATAGGCTGAAAGTGGAACGGAAAACAAAAGCAAACGGCACGCTCCGCTGACACGCGTGCTCTCTGCTGCCATCCACTCTCCCGGGCGAAGGATGAGCTGCAAAACACCTTAACAGGAGAACCGTTGGAGATGGGGACGTGGAGAGAAAGGACGCACCTGGGGACGCGGCTGCGAGCTGAGAGCAGCACTGAGAGGTGCGGTGTAAAACAAAAGGGCTGCTGGAATCGGGCACAGGAGCACACGCCTGCGGGTGGGATCAGCTCTGCGTTCTGCCCGTGTATGGGTTATCTACAGCTCCAGCCCCCGGTGCGCTCCCACCCCGATGTGCTGCCGTGCGTTGAGCTGTTCCGCTCTCCAAACGACGCTGCAGTTCCCATCAGAGCGTGGAATCGCAGCAGCCCACGGCAGCCATCAGCCCGAGCGTGCAGCAACAGGCCCGAGCGGGGTGCAGCTGAGCCACGGCGTCTTTCCACCGACGGGCAACAGAGAAAACCTGTTTGCAGTCCTCCTGGGCTGCTGAACAGGGCAAAGGGCTTCCGAGGAGGGTGGAGGGCCCGGAGGGGGTGACCACACTGAGCCGACAGTGGGAGCAGCGGCAGAGCCGAGTGAGAAACGGAGCGCTAAGGATCCCCACATCCACCAGGAGAGAGGAGGGCTCCCCCAGGAAGCTGGGCCAGATGGGAGCTGCACCACGGAGCTCCACGGCAGCCAATGTAAAAGGCAGCACAGAGCGAGGAGTTAAGTTTTTATGAGGCTGAGCTACATGGGATTAATTCTCCCAGACTAATGAGTCACAAGGCCATCCCAGATCAATTTGGGTAACTTTGTGGAGACCTGGGAGCCATGCCAGGAGCATTAACAAGCGGAGCCACGATACAAACAAGCCTATTCAAACACAAATGGTGCTCAAGACACTAGACCGAGCCCCAAGGACAGACAGTACACTGCTACTGGGAAGAAGAGATAAAACCACAATAAACGAGATTATTATGGATGGCTGCACAGGATCTGTGCTGCGGCATACGTCTTACTACAGAGGAATATACGAGATCGCAGGCAGGCTCGGTGCAGAGCCTGTAATTGCCACTGGGAGCCGGAGCTGCGAGGGGGAAGGTTCACTGCGATGAAAAAGCAAACTGCTGCTTGATAAGCACGAGGGAAGGAAAGGCAGAGCACGATGGCCATTTCTAGGCCACTACCCAAAAGAGAAGGAAGTGTAAGGCACTGCCCCGAGCCTTCAAAAATAGTAAGAGATTTCCCACTAAAATGCGAGGAAGGAAACACGTTGCTTTGAGACTGTTCCAGGAAAGGCTCTGTATTATTTCTCTAAGTGCAGCCATTAACAGCTCTCTGCCTGGTGTTTCCTGACCCTCAAAACGAACACTCAGCCCAACTCTGCACCCAGAGAGGCGGCAGCGCCCTGACCGGGCACGGAGGGGGCCCCGGCTCCATCCCAGCACACCCCCGTGGGCTTTGGTGCTGGCATCCCCGCACCGCCCCGGACCAATTCGCAGCGCTGCTGCGATGGAGCGGAGCACCGCCCCCACCAAACCCACCTTCAGGTGCGATCAAACGAAGGGGACGCGTTCTTCCCTTACAGGAAGAGCAGCCACTCGAACATTCCGGCCGCGGTGTCGGCATCGGAGCGCCGGGTGCCCTCGGGTCCTTGCAGAGTTCCACCGGGAGCGGCTGCCGACTCTCAGCCCCACTTTGGTGTCTGCAGGGACGCGGGGAAGCGGCTCATTCCTCCCCCTGGGGCGCTCAGTTCTCTGTTCAGCTCTTCATCGCCAGCTCTTGCAGGCCCAGAGATGTGCTGAGAGCTCTCCTGCTTTGCAGGGAGGAGGCCACGGGGAGCGAGAGCGTGCAGGCTTTGACTTCAGAGTTATTCTGGGGTGCGAGGGAAGGAGTGAGAATGTTGGCTTTGTAACCAGAAAGCTACAGGCGGGCTTAAAATTGTCAGCTGGGAAAGAACGCCAAAAGCCGGCGCTGTAAAATCTGCTTTAGAGGCGTAACACCCGGATACTTTATAAGCTTGATAAAGTAAACCCAACTGTATAAACTGGAATATTGGCAAGGAGCTGTCACGAGGTAAATCTCCAACAGACACGCGGTATTTAACAAGTCATTACGAGTTAACCTACGGCGCGGGGCAAAAGCAAAGTCCACGCGGGTCCCTCCTTACTGCACCTTTCCGGGCACTCCGTGCGGCTCTGGCTGAGCCTCCAGCCCGCAGGGTATGGCCACAAGATATCCCCACACAACAGGAGTGCTGCTGAGGTGTAGTACCCACACAGCACTAACTGCATCCTCAATCCTTGCCTGCAAGAGCAGCCCCGGAGCTGCGTCACCCCTGGGAACTGCAGGAGCACGACCTCCCCTAGCAGGCACGGCCCTGAAGGGATCTATGAAGCAGCACACGGAGGAGCAAAGCGACAGCCCGGCTGCAAAGAAGAGCATTCCCACGTGCTTTGGGAACAGGGTCAAATCTCACACGAAGCAGCAGCCGCCACCAAGAGCTCCCGTCCTGCGGACACGCATGCGATGGGACAGGGAGGCATTGTCGGCGTCCTGTCAGACGTAAAACCCCAGCACAGGATTAGCAGGGCCCCGAGGCAGCCATCGGCCAAAGGAGACCCGGCTGGGACTAGAAAAGCTTTCCCTCGGAGTAAGATCAACAAACCCCTCGGCTGAGAGCCCCGGGCAGCCAGAATGCTTTCCACCAGTCCTCCCAGCCACACAACTTACACTGTTTATAACTCCTATAAACAGTAACAAGTTTACTGTTACCATAACAAAAAGTGCCATTCCTTAACCTCCCCTCCGCACCAGGGTCTGGCAGGACAAGAGCCCTTAGCGGAGCACGGTTGTCCAAGATCCTCCTGGCCCTGGCCAACCTCCAGATCAGATCTGGTCCGGCCTCTGATGTGGGAGAGGTGTCGGAGAGGTCTCACAGCGCTGCGGTGTGAGCAGCCCCAGCCACGCTGCAGGGCTGCCCTTGTCCCATTGCTGCGCACCACCGAGCAGAGCCGGCCCCGTCCTCCTGACCCCGTCCTCCAGACACTTCTCCCCCCCGGGTGCACAGCCCCGTGCATCCTCCTGCTCCTCCTTTCACGGGAGGATTCCCGGCAGATAAATAGTGGCTTCTCTTGAAACGCCTTCCCTCCCTGAGCCTCGCCAAACATTGCCAAAGCAGCCGTTGCTTGGCACAACACGCTTTAACACGAGCAAGGTTTCTCTAGTTAAGCGCCAAGTATCAGATTCCCAATACAAAAAGGCAGCTGTCCAAAGGGTCTAGAAGCCTTTGATGAATACGAGACAAAATCCAATGTAAACCAGCAAGTCAGCAACTTCCCGAGGCAAGAAGATGGAGAAAGACCATTTCTAAATCATAGTCCAACTACTCACAAGCCAGAATCGTGCTTCCCCTTCCAGTTTCTGGTAAGAGAAGAGACACCGAGCTGAAGGACCCCGGCAGAGGCAGAGCTGCGCTCCTCGGCACCTGGATGGGATTTGGTGGGAGCACAGAGCAGCTCCTCAGCAGCAGCAAGGCTCAAGCACGGTCCATCACCCACTGGCTGCTGCAGGGCCTCTCCAGCTTAGGAGGAGCTGCACAGAAGTCCCTGAGCCGGAAGTCAGACAAACAGAACTCCCAGCACTGCCACCTCCGAGGTGAGGGCAGACCCAGCTCTGCTAAGCACAGAGGTACAGGGCGCAAAACAATGTCAGCGCAACCCAAAGGGACACCAGGAGAGAGCAGACCTGCACCCAGCACTGAGCCAAAGCACCACAGCGCAAACCCTCCCCACGGCCTCTCCCCATCCCTCCTTTGTGCCACAGACAAATGAACCCTCGCAGCCCGCGGAAGAAGATGCTCTGAGCAGATCACCAGGTGGGATTCGTTTTGGCATCACCCTCAGCAGCAAACGGAGCACTCTGAAAGCATCCTCCAAGAAGCACCCGGCAGCCTCGGGTCGCCTCGTGCTCCTTCATTAGCGGTGATACATCTTCGGGTACGTGCGTCTTCACAGCAGGGACAGCGCGCTGCAAGAGATCTACTACAGGAAACAGAAATAATTCACGTTTAAGAAAGGGAGAGAAACCTCAGAGAGCCACTGCTTCTCACCGAGCAGAGAGAATTACCGGAGCCATGAGAGGCCTTGGAGAATGCACTGTTTTATCTAGGAAATGCCTAAGTGACCTAGAAACCGGAACCCATTTCCTGAAATTATTCAGTCGCTTCGGAGCCCATGTTTCAATGAAAGTGAGGAAAAAAAGCTCCCGAAAATGGGACTTAAGAGCCCGAGCGAAACTCAGATGTATCCTCCCTGTGACTGCGTGTGAACGGTTCCATGGGAAGATCCAATCCAGGGCTGCGCGGAGCCGCGCGCAGGAGAGGCTCTCATGTGAGCGCTGCCTATGGATGAACCATTGCCCATGAATTAAAGCCACGGGAACAGCACCGGTGGGACGGGGGGGGAAGGACGGAGCTCTGTATGTGTGCGTGGTCATAAAGGAAAAATATTTTGTCCCACCTGTTATTATTTACAGCGCACGTGGGCCTTTTCATTCATTCAGCATTCAAAGGCGCACACGTTTTACGGCGTCATTATTTGATATGCAGCCCTACAACCAGAGGGGAGTAAGAAATATTCCAAATACAAGCCACGTCTGGAAACTCAGTGCATTACTGTTAACCAGAGACACTTTTTGCCTTAGGAGACATTGCGTTTCAGCAGTGAACAAAGCAACCACTTCCTATACATAGTTCACATCCATTCAAAGTCTTATGCAGGTGACGGACACGGTGTCCTAAACGCTGCTCATACAAATGCGCCGAGGGCAGAGAGCTTCCCCAAAGCAGAGGAAAGGCAGCAGAGGGCAGAGAGATGGAAAGCACCCAGAGGAGGAAAGCGAGCAGCAGAGCCACTCACCACTGCCATCAGAGAACACTCAACTCCTTAACGCGCTGCCGGCGCGCTCAGGGTTACGTCCAGAACCGCATCCCATCACGTTCGGTGCGAGCACAGCTGGGGGGGTTGAGCAGTGCTCTTATATGAACTCCTGGTACGGCGCTGCCACACGGAGACTTCCAATCCAGCCAAGTTTGCAGCTAAACCTCCTCGGCCCCATCTGCACGCAGTACATCTGCAGCGCTGCAGGACGCTCGCAGCGTCTGCTTTCACGTTTCGGGGACCCAAGAGCCGACCCAGGGGGCTGCCCCCGCCGCCATTGCCCCCGCCGCCTCCAAACCTCGTCCCCCTCCGCTCCTCACCCGGTCCTGTTCCACCACCACACAAAAAGAAGGGGACAGTGCTGCCATGGGGACACGGTCGAGCCCACCCACACATCCACTGCAACGAGAACAGTGCGGGGGGAAGAAAACTCCACGTGTTGTTACAACTGTCATGCAATGGCAGTGCACGGCCGCTCAGCCAGCGGCAGTCCGACCTCACATCGAAAGCTCCCATGGACTTCCAGCATCTCCAACCAGGGACAGGACCAGCAGCACCGCTGCAAACAAACCCACTTCAACATCTCTTTTAAACCACTGCACGCATCACCTGCTTTGCACCACAGAGGTTTGGTCCCTCCATCTCCGCCGACTCAGCACCAGCGAAAGCATTTGGCAGAAAACACAGCGCCGTGTTCCGCTTTAAGCCTGGTTTACTCACGTTGGAAACAGTTAAAGGCTATAACACAGCTCGGCGCAGTTACTCAGGTATAAATACACTCAGCTTATTCCCCGGCGCTGCCAAGTCCGCCTCCAGCCAAGCGCTTAATACGCTCAAGTTTGTGAAAGGCTGCTTTTTCATTTCTTTAAATATTATTTTTAATAGTAACAGTGGTATTCGGAGCGAGGCCTCTGCCAGCTGGGGCTGAAAGCGACTCCACGAGGGAAAAAAGAAAGGAAGAAAAAGAGAAGGCTGCGTAAGAGCTGCGCAAACAGCAGCACCGAGCGCACGGCGGCCCGTGCCCGAAGGCAGGCAAGCGGTGAACTCTGCAGCTTCACTCTTCAGAACCAAAAGCGCGACGAGCAGTTCATAGCACAGCAGTTTGAGAAGGGGGGAAAACACCTTCGCAGCGCTTCTCATCCCGGGCCCGCTCGCGGCTGTGCCTCACAAAGAGAGCTCAGAGGCGAGGCTGAGCGTGCACAGAGAAATCCCCGCGCGGCGCAGCACGGCCCGGGCGCTTTGTTTGCTCGCCAAGCAGCTGGCACTGCATCTCCTGCACGAGGGTGGGACAGCACAGCAGCGTTCCAGACCGCTGCAGGGCTGGCTCTGCTGGCAATCCCTGCAAGCTGAGCGCGTTTGCTGCTGTTGGGACAGCGCAACAAATGGCTGTGCCGGCGCCATGGAGCTCAGCTCTGCCCCGGTCCCCATGTGGGACAGCAGCCCCTGCTCGTGCATGGAGGGAGGAGAGCTCACCCCGGCCAGCCTGGCCTGCCAGCCCAGCGTGCAGGGCTTGGAGGGAAGAGGTGCAATCCAAGAAACTTGTTCCGCTCAATAATTAGCCGGCATGAAAGCTCGGTTTAGCCCTGGTGAAACCGCACTGCGTTGGAGTTGTTTAAGGCGCTGAATTAATCATGTTTTAAAAACAAATGTCAAGCTCTGGCACGCGGTACAACGCAGCGTGTGCTACACAGAGCCTGCTGTATGGCTGTGTGTGTTCACGCGTGTCCGACCAGGTGTGGCAAAGAGGTGGAAAGGACAGCAAGAAACCTCCAGGAAGACTACAAAGCTGAGCTTCAGAGAAACAATTAAGGTAGGCTCCCACCAGCCAAGACTAATTGCAGCCAAACACGAGGAAAACAGCAGCTCTGCAAAGGGAGAACGCGGCCGAGCAAAGAACATCGCCCCAGGGCTTGGCCAGGAACCCCAAGGGCTGCGGGCGCAGCGCGGGCACCCATCTGCTGGGGGCTCCCAAGGGACACGAGCTGGGACGTGCCAGGCAGACGATGAGATGTGGCAAACGCTGCTGGAGCACCGTGTAACTATCAGTGTGCTTTTGTTGTGCTCACGGTGTGCGGTTTCCTCTGCACCAAAGGGCTCTGCCTTCTGCCTCCCCAGGGACGCCCCGAACCGCTCACACCTCTGCTCAGCTCTGCTGCTCTGCACCTGCCCGTCGCGCTACAAGTTCCTTGAAATGGAAAATGAGGAAAAGAATTACCCTGAAGTGCAGGGGGGGAAGGAAGTTACAAGAAGCAACAGGTCCCCGGTCCCAAAGGACTGATACAACACACGTTTTCTGCCAGCACCGGAAAGCCCTCTCGGAGTGCACGCATTGTATTTGGGTGCTGAACGCTTGGAGGAGGAGCAGCTCTGGAAATCTGGCCCCAAGAAAGGCAGCAGCACAAATAGCACCAAACAGAATGCAATGCAGCAGAAAACGAATCCAAAACAATACCCAACCCAAGAGATCCTCCGCTGACGCGTTCTGTACAGAACTCCGTGCACCACGAGCGCTGCCCCACATGTGCCAGGTGGGACGTGCCCTGCTGTCCCCAGCACTGTGCACACCCCGAAGGGCTCCAGCAGCTCTCAGCCACTTCACGGTGCGGTGATAGAGGATCTCAGTGTGTCCTGCTGGGCCCAGGGCACTGCTCTCCTCCCAGCGCCCGCACCTCCGCGCTCAAACTTCCCCCTTTCAGAAGAGGGGAAGGAAGGCTCCTGCCCACCCCACGCCGTGCACAGACTTTCCTGCTGCCCTGCTGAGCCATCCTACTCCCCCAGCTGAGGTCCCAGGGCCTTGGAAGCTGTGCAAACGAAGACACTGATGAGAAGTTATAGCCTTGGAGCCACGTCCCTTTATTCTTGCCTGCTCCTACGCTGCTCATCTACACAACCGCCGCTGCTGCGGCCGTGTCACACGGACTGCAGCTCTTCCAGGCTCACAGGACCGGCCACAGCCCCATTGAATCGCTGAAGAAAGGCAGCAAGAGCACAGCAAGGCGTGTGCCTAACTGCAGCGCCGAGCACGGCTCTACAGGAAGTTTGTGTTCACCCGCCAGCTCCATAAATCACGCCGAGAAAAAAATCCGAGCACCAAATACGCACGGTGGGAAATGCTGGAGAAGACTGGGAAACAAGGAACCTCGAGAAAGGAGAAACACGAGCAGAGTAAGAATAAGGACAAAGTAATGCCAGAAATACCCTTCAGTGTGGGGGAGAGTTACACAGGAGTGAGATACAAAATGCAGTTGGAAGATTCAACTTATTTAAAAGCTTTCGTAGCGCTTTTCCTTCTTCATAACCCGGGACGCAGCACAGAGCCCCAATCCCCAGCGCTCGGGGGAAACCGCAGCTCAGAGCTACCAGAGGGATTGTGGCAAACTGGGAGGCATTCAGGAAAACGGAGTTAAGCAGCTGGAGGGATTGATTTACAGGGAAAGATTAAAATAACTGGGCGTGGGGCTGGGCTGAGCGGTACGGAAGGTGCACAGAATCATTTTTAGCTAGTTGACAGGCAAGCGCCAAAAGGCAGAGGAAGCATTTAGCATGCTCCAATTAGGTACAACCAAAGGACTGGAACACAGTTAAGGAGATTTGTGGCTGAGCAGTGAGCTCTGTTGGATGCTGCGCAGTGCTGGGCGAGGGGCAGAGCACCAGGAGGGGAGATCCAGCCGAGATGTGGGAACTCTCTGCGCTGCTGCCCCAAGAAGTGTGGGTGCCCCATCCCTGGAGGTGCTCAGGGCCATGGGTGGGAACCCAGGCAGCTGATGGGGGTGGGAGTAGCACCAGGCAGGGGTGGGGCTGGGGGGGCTTTGAGGTCCCCTTCCAACCCAACCACCCCATGGTTCTGTGATCTTTAAGGTCCCTTCCAACCCAACCATCCTACGCTTCTACGATTTCCATCGCTGAGTTGCTCCCATCAGCCGACCCTACTGCTTTTGGGGTCGGCTGTTCTAACACCAAAGGCAAACAGGCACTCCAGCACCCAAAGCCCACAGAGCGATGACGCCTGGTGACACTAATCACTCCACTCACGTCAGAAAAGGTAAATGTGATCTCTCACTCCAAAGAACAAGGAGGAGCGAGCACGTTAACCTACTCGCTTTCTGAAATCTGGCTGTTGAATCCACCTCCCACAGACTTCTCCTCCACTTTTAAACAGTGAAGTTATTCTTAGTCTCCACCGAGAAAATCCCAGTCCAAAAAAACCATCCAACAAAGGCCGTGGTTCAGAACTGCAGCTGAATTCCCCTCCAGAAAGGACTGCATTTTAGCGACAACTATTTTTAAAGCAGCTTGCAAAGAACCAGACAATCCCTTCAGACTTCAGCGCCGCTGGCCAAAAAAACGCCCCTACTCAACCAGCACCGCAGCGAGGCAAAGTAAATGGGGAAGCCAGCTGAAGTGCTAGCAACGCCTTCGTGTTGTACTCCTCCATGTTACGCTGGAACGTCGTCGTTAGAAGGGGCCTGAGCAGGGAGAGAAGCCATAACTTCACAAGGAAAGATAACGATGGGACGCAGCGGGGAGCACAGAGCAGTGGGGAGAGCTGTGCAGAGCGAGGAGTGCTCGTTGTTGCATTGCAAACCTGAAGCAGATGATCGCCTTCTCCCATTCTCCCCCCCCCCCAGGCGCACAGCCCTGGGGCTCCCAACCTCCAGGAGGTGCTCCGGGCCCCCACCAGCTCTGCACCCCCCGCAGGGCTCTCCCAGAAGTTCCCAGTCTGCCCTGAACTGGGGAGCCCAGCGCTCCGGATGGGGCCTCCCCAGTGCAGAGCAGAGTGGGGGAGCACCTCCCTGCCCTGCTGGCCAAGCTCTGTGCAGTGCTCCCCAGGGAACCATCGGCCCTCTTGGCCGCTGGGGCATACTGTTAGCTCGCGGTCACCCCGCTGGCCAGCAGGACCCCCAGGTTCTTCTCCGCAGAGCTCCTTTCCAGCAGCTCAGCCCCCGATTTTGGCCTTCTTTCCCCCAGGCTGCACAGCCCCACAGCAATCAGCCTTTCCCCATCACGGAGATGCTCCAGGCCCCCACCATCTTTGCAGCTCTCCACCAAAGCTGCGGGACCCCACACTGACACTTCCACAAAGCAGCTCTGAGGCCATGCTCACAAACCGGAGCTACCCAGAGGCATCGCAGTGCCTCAGTGCTCCCAAAGCCCCCCAGCAAGAACAAACCACCGGGGTCAGCAAACACCAAATTCCCCACATTCTGCTGCTTGCACGTCTGCCTCCGTGCTATGGGCATCGCCCCGGTGGTGGGTGGGGTGGGGTTGGCTCAGAGCCCCCAACCCAACCCCGGGGCACCCACAGCTGCGCTGTGGCCTCTGGACACCGCCTGGGAGCCCTCAGCCCCACAGCACTCAGGGGAAGGCCCTCTGGACCCCCCCGCCCCCAGTCCCAGCACACTCCCTATCCCCTCGGAGCGCCCCAATGCTGTGCACCAGAGCCTCTCCC
>JANHGO010006142.1:0-21879 GCA_024606505.1 Aquila spilogaster
CCGATCGCGGCCCCTCCGCGCCCACCCGGCCGGAAGGTACCACCCCCACCCCGCACCACCGCCCCTGCGGCCGCGCGCCGCCCTCCCCCCGCACCGCCGCTCACCTTCTCGCAGAGGCTCTTCACCTGCCCCTCGGACAGCTGCTTGCACTCGTTGAGCTGCTCCACCCACTGGTCGAGCTCCTTGGTGAACACCTTCTCCTCCATCCCGCACGCACGCACCCGCTCGCTCGCCCCCTCCTCCTCCTCCTCCTCACTGCTCCCCCCGGAGGCCCCAACGACGCGCTCCCGGCGGCCACAGCGCTGCAGAAGGTACGGGAGCGGCGGGTGGAACAGCGCCCGAATCACAGCAGCTCTGCCGCTCTCTCGCTCGCGCTGCCCGTGTAATGGCCGCCGCCGCTGACGTCACGGCCCCAACTACGCTACGGGGAGGGGAGGGAGCCGCCATGGGAGGTGACGGCGCGTGCGCAGTAGCCGGGAGAGACCGCGCCTGCGCGCTGCGGGCAGGACCGGCTCGACCGGCGAGACGGCACTCGAGGCTGCGCATGCGCAACTCCGAGCGGTGCATAATAGCTGGGGGGCTCGGGGCTTGCGCGCTGTGAGGGGGGTTTTGCGCATGCGTGGGGGGAGCAGGAGGTCAAGAGGTTTTCCCGCCTGGCCGGGGCGCGGCTGTGGTTGCATCTGTGTGGAGGCGCCTCAGTCCCGCCCGCAGCCTTGAGGAGTTGGAAGAGCTGCGAGGGGACGGGGCTAGGGCTGCCCTGCTCGGGGAGCGTAGCCCGGGTATGGTGCCCGGTCTCCAGAGCTCTTGTAGAGGGAGAGGGGTGTTTGTAATTGAGTGTGGTTTGCTGGGAGTGTGGTCACCTCGAACCCCTGGAGGTGAGCAGCTGGGGGACACTGAGTGCAGTGTGAGTGTCAGCAACATCTGGGAAGCTGGTGGGCCTCGGCTGCCTTGGTGTGGGCAGGCAACCCCTTCCTAAGGGAGAAGGTACCAATAAGAAATAGTGTATGGTGAAAAGGAGCGAGAGAAATGTGAATCTGTGGTCTGTAGCAGATTACGTATTTTAGTGGTTTTCATCTCAAATAATAGAGGTGCTGGCCAGTGTGGTGTTTCCCTCTGATACCTTCCAAAATGCATGGAATGATCAGTAAAAACAAAAAAATCAGCAGACTGGGTCAATATCCGGACACAATGTGCTCTTTTGGGATTACCCAATCACCAAAGGCTTCCCAGTTAGTCGGTGTCGGTTGTCTCCAGCAGGGTTTGCCTAACGGAGTGGAAGGGGTTAAATTCTTGGCCTCCTATTGAAGCAAAGAAACAAAATAGTGAGCAAAGGGGAAAGAATGTTTGCTGTCACAGATCAGTCTCAGTTTCTTGATGTCATGCTCTCCCAGTAAGCTGTGCATTTTTTTTGTGTGCCCTTCCTCAGGTGTTCCATTTTTTCCTTTCTGTGGGTTTGCATCCTCAAATGCCTGTAGTTTTGTACTTTAAAGCTGTAGATGAAGTGTTATTCATTGAAAAACTGCAAGAATTTACTTTGTGACCCTGCTTCCTCAATACCTCCTAAATAACCTTGAACAAATAAATGGAAAGAGCATAAAGTAATAACATTGCTTCTAATTTAACTAGCCAAGTTGAAGTTTATTTTCTCTAGAACTTGTTGTTCTTCTGGCATAGTAAAATGTTTAAAGACTGTATTTAGCTTTGTGTTTTCATAGAGATAGTGGAATTCCTGGTGAAACTCAGATTCTGAATTCTTTCTGATGTCAGTGTTAGTTATACCCCAACTACAAAAAAATAATAATCACTGCTGGTTTTTTAGTTTACTTTCCAGAACATTCAGGAAAATCTGAACCTACAATTTTAGTACTTGGTGCTTTAGTCTCAAGAGAAGTGCGTGCTTCAGCACCTTGCAGAGGTGATCCAGAGCAAAGCATTCCCAGCTAGTGGGTAGCCATCTGGGGCTGTTGCTGGTCACAGTTCTGCTTCTGCAGCCAGCCACCTCTGTTGCCAGCAGAAGTGAGTGATCAAAAAAGCTAAAGAGGAGAAATAAATCCTTCTCAGCAGCAGGAAAATCTTAGCTTACTTGCTTATGAAACTGCAACCAAAGTTCTGTGATGTTTTATCTGATGTGTGCAGAGAAAACATGGGTAATGTGCATGAGACAGTGCTCCTTACAGATTGCAAGTGATCACTGCTGTCTTAAAAGCAAATGCGATAGTTCCCAAACCTGCTATAGGTTCACAAAAGCCTGGTGTTAGAGTGCTCTGCTATGAAGAAGTTCCTTTCTTGTTTGAAAAGACAGCCATAGCTCTTAGCTATCAACATTAGCACTGATTGAAGGGGTAGGGGATTCATCGCTCCTTGCTTGCAGCTGAAGATGTGTTATTGACTAGAAGAGAATTGGCACAGCAATATTTTGGATCCAGTTATGAGTTCTCAAGCAGAAGGGAAAAAATTGGGGTTCCATCTCAAACAACTAGCTCTATTCTTTATTCTTGCATTGTCTCAAATAGCCTATAAACTGTTTGGATCAGAAGTCAGATCTCTTCCGCCTTCTTGAGAGTCATAATCAATAGCTCAGTGAATTGTGGTTGCTTCTCTCTTTTCTCCCAGATAGTTATCAGAACCTTCAAAGGAGAGGGAAATAATGAAAGAATACCTGCCACATTGCATAAGTTGGGGGTTTGGCAGTCCTTCAGATACGCGGCAAGATTAAACTGTGAACTGGTAGGAATAATACTTTGTTTAGTATCTGTGCCAGGCTGCAGTGTGTGTGTGGTTTGTAGCTAAGGAGATCTACTGGGTGTGGCTGCGGTGATGATTCAAGGTTTGTCCGTGCTGCCGTGTGCAGTCCTAGCTCTTGAGTCACTGGCGAGCGTGTCATGTTTATGGCATTTTTTGGAGAGGTTTACTACTGAAGCTGGCTGCACCTGTGCTTACACACATGGGATTGATAGAGTATTCAACTTTTTTTTTAGCAAAACCATCTATAGTAGTGTGAACTAATACTGTAACAGTCTGAAATGAGACTCAAATGCATTCACACGTACGTTAACAGTTGCAATCATTTTGTCAATTACTGCAGTGACACCAACATTTCCTTCACAGTGTAAGTCATCAGTCAGTGTTTAAACTATGCAGATTTATATTACAAGGCATCATACAACTAAGTGAACATAGTTTCTATTGGCCATTATAGAGTAAGCAACATGTAAATTAGATTTCTTCATATTTATCTCTATGTGAATATTGTACTAGATCTAAATTTTCTGCCAATGCATATCTGAAGGGTCTGTTGCTATGGTGTTTCAGTGCTAAATGCAGAATTAGAATACTATGCTATATTATCTAAAGGTGGTATCTCTTAATTATAATCTAGGCTTAACTTCTTGGGTTAATGTGTGTGGGTTTTTTTTGTCAGCGAAGAGTGTAGAAGTTGATGCTTCACTGTAGAAGTCATCTGCCTCTGGGGACTTTCCTGATCAAATTAGGCCAGAAATACACATCTTGTGTTCAGACATCAGCCTCTTCCCAAGACAAAATATAGTACTTTATTTGTCTCATTAGTCCCCTTCAGTTAGATAAGCTTTGTGATACTTAGTAGAATGATTGCAAAAGATGAGAACTAGACAAAAAGCTATTTATGTCAGATATTTGTTAGGTCAGCATGAACAAATATAACTTCTTTATGTTTGACTCACTCCGGAGTCCAGATAGTGATGTCAGTCATTTTGTCATGCACTAATACCACCCTTAAATTTAAGACTTCTATTAAATGGATTCCGTAAAGAGAGGGATACTAATCATCTCATATCACAGAACATGTTACTTGAAATTTGCTAGTTGGAAGTTCTCTCTGGTGTTGTACAGAAAGTAAGGTGTGTATGATCTTGTTGAAAGAAAAAGTTACAAAGTAACTGAAATTTACATGTTCAAATCAATAAATACAGATGTTTCTTAGTCAAAAGACACAGGGAAAGGTTGCTCATTCACAAATGTTAGGTTTTTAATGTTTTGTGAAGCTGAAGAAGTTCTGAAGATTTAGGTGCTTCCCATTGTATTTCCACTACTAATGCCGTATCCACTGCTGATGTGAGCACCTCTCCCTGCCCTTGGGCATGCAACCACGCTCTTCCTCAGTCCTGAAAACGCTGTGCATCATCGTAATGTGTTAAAATCTTTAGGGCACTTTGCAAATACTACCACTGCCAGGACAGACGCTTTGCTGTTGTTGCCAGATAGACCAAGACACGATTTCAGCCCCTTTGAGGGGACAGTAGTTAACTAACGTGTCAGATATGACAGAAGCATTTAGAGTCAAGTTCAGTAGATACTTGAGCACATGCTTAAATTCCTTCCTTTTAAACCATAACATAAACATGTGTCAAGTGCCCTGCTAAGTTTCTGCCAGAGGACTCCAGGCTTTCTGATGCTCCTGTGGTGCTCAGATCAGCACAACTCACATCACAAGTACTTTGGAAAACTCTCCTTGTCTTGAGTCTTTTATTTCCATAAACTACGTTTAAGCACTCAGGAACACAACACATTATTAATACATGCAATCAGTTGTCATGGAGATAATGTGAATCAAGCTTTTTATTGTTATGTCTTTGCTTGTTGTGCTAGGATGCTATGGAGTAACTACTGTATCTGGTTTTTAAATGGTTGGCTTTAGGAATCCAAAAAATGTGGGACTTGCAAGAGGTGTTTGTATTGTTTTTTGTTTTTTTTTCCAAGTTGCAACATCATAGCACAGGATTGCTCTGCTTGTTTCTGTGAGATCTCACACACAGTGTGACAACTGAACTAGGACTAAAGCCTCTGCGGGATAAGTTTTCTCTCCTCATCTTGGTGCGTAGACTTACGGAAAAATGTGGAAACTAATTCAAAATAAGGCACTTAGCTAATGTAGCTCAGGAGTCTTCAGGTCTGTAATGGGGGTTGGTTTTTTTTTTTTTTGGAATACGGCTACAATTCTATTAAATGCCTGTAAATCTAGGAGAGCTGAGTACCCTGCCTGCAGATCTGAGAATGTTAAGCTTGAACTCTCTGAGACATTTTACCTGTGCCTGTCATAACATTTCTGCTTTTTAACTGTGCCCTTGCAAAGTGCTGTGATAATGGGGAAGAAGTACACAATGCAGTTTAGCCAACAGAAAGGACTCTTACCTTTATCCTGTGATTCTTTTTCTTGTCCTGGAGTTCCAGTTACACTTAAGACAGGCAACACCTACCTGGTGTAGTCATTCTGTAGCCTATTTATTTGAGTGAATGAGTGAGATTCTCTGCATTATAGCCAATGCTCTTTTTTTCTTTTCTTCCTCTCTCAGATTTTTACTCTTCAGTTAATGCTACATTACAGTGACTATTCTATTGACCTTCATCTGGCTCAAGCTATAACAACTGCAGAAAGGATTGGAGCAAGAAAATGTGAACTATTCCTCTCCTTCTTTCCTGCCAGGTAAATATATGCTTTCTTCGTGGCACTGCCAGTGTGTTATAGTGTAGGAAGCATGAACATAGTTAGGGAGAATTGTACCCATGACTTCTAGAAGCATGTTAATATTATATCAATGTTGTTTTGAAGATACCACAGATGTCTTGCATGACAAAACAGGTACATGCAATATGCTAAAGGTGCCTTGCTAAACTACTGCCTTGCCACTCAGCTCAGCGTCAGTTCTCAGCAGCACAGTGTCCTGGCTGCTGCTTTAAATACTTGCTTTGAATAGAGAGACAGAGGAGGGAAAATTTCATTTGAAATCTATTTGTGTATGTGCTAAAGGACAAGGGAGAACTGTGTTATATTCACTGCATAGGAACATTTATTCTTAGACCCTGATATTGTTACGCTGGGGTTAACAAGTGTATTATTAGTGATAGCTAGTTACAAATAATAACCTGACCTTATTTTTAACCTAATGCTGAATCAGATTTCATTGTGATAGATTCACTGCTGTGCTTCATTCTTTGAATATTACCATTAAGAATTTCAGCGCCTTCCATTTTAGATGTTAAAAATAGGTGACAAGTTGGATAATAATTATCATTCCAAATCTTGTTGCAGCCTTACATAACTATGTTCTCACCAAAAGCCTTATTTTAAGTGTTGGGCTGAAATTATTTGCACTACTGTAGCTGGGTTATGCAAAGCCTGGTTAGAATATATCTTCTTTTTTGAAGGAAGTTTGAGAACCAATTTAATATTCATGAAAACAAAGGTGAACAGTCTGACTCAGGTTTGGCACTGTAGAATCATGTGTTGTCAGCACCTCTCAGTCCTTAGCATAAGCGTTCCTCATAATCCTATATTGCCCAAGCAGAAACTCCTAGTCATGCCTTCTCACTGCCAGTCAAAATATTTGTGTGTGCAATAATGTTAAATATATAAACATGCAAAATGAAATAACAGTGGTAAATTACTTGGAAAGAGAATATCCCTGGGTGGATGGAGCTACACTTGATAAACCTGAGTTTCTTCATTACTAACTCTGTGTTCTTACATGAAGTACTGTTTCCAGTTTTCCTAGCTAAAACTATTTACCTTTGCATCCTTAAGTTGGGCCACCTTCCTCCACCTTTCCTCATCATCTCCGTCAAATTCCCATGATTTGGGAAAGGTAAAAAAAAATGACTGGAAAGGGCAGTGGTCAGTCCTGAGAACAAAAGATATCTCTCTTCATATGCACCAGACTTCCCAGTTCCTCCAGTGATAGCTTTAACTTTAACTATGATCTCTTCTTACATTTTACTTAATTTCCTATTTTTTTGCATGCTATAACCTCCATCCTTATCTGATGTCTTTGTATTCTATCAAAGTCAGCATTTTTCTTCCTGATTGTTGTTCTTCTCCTTTATCCTTTTTCCTGTGCATAACTTCTTTCTCCCCCTTTTTCAGCCTTGGTCTATGGGATTTAGTGATCCTCACAGCACCTCATAAGGTCTGGAAACACCATTCTTACTTGAGAAGCTTTTCTCTCTGAAGTGGTGTATAATGATGGTAAAAAACACACTGTTACAAGTTTGGCTAATAAAATTCTCACATCTAACCAAAGAACAAGAATTGACTGTGAATTATCTCATTAATCTCTGGTAAAACTGGTAGTGGATAATGCCGAAGCTCTCCTCATTTTGTCTGGAACTGGAGTCTTAGTGACCAAACATCTAATTTTGGTTCTGATAGATATACTATTAGTGGTAACTGTTGTGTACGTTCAGTAACAAAACAGCACCCTCCTCTTGTTAACCTCAGAGTACACATGTAGGGTACATTTTATTACCTCTGTTGTACAGGTGCTGTAAACATGCAGCTGATGGAAGTCCAAGCCAACAAATCCTGAAAGCTTCCAAACCTGGACTGCCCAAGTTCATGCTGCTCTTGAGCTATGTTAGCTGAACAACTAGCTGAATTTTCTTCATAGGCAGTAAGCGCATCCAAAAGCTGTCAGTTTCATGTTCAAAAGCAGAAGCTAGTAATAACCTTATTTGCTACTGTGATACACAGAGATCCAGGTCATCAAAATTATAATATAAACTAGTCTCAGCAGCATAACTGTGTGTAATCTATCTTGTGTTGCAGCTGTTTCTAGTTGTAGCCCATCAATGTACCTTTTCATAAAGGGCTCTCTCTGTCCTGGGTATAGTTACACTTCCCTTAAAAAATGGCATCTATTACAAAGAAAGATCATTCTTATTTGTACTTCTAGTAGTCCAAACAACTTAATTGGTTCAGCTACTACTGTTCTGATTTTTTGACAATGTCCGATTGGAGGCAGGAGGCAAACATACTGAAATAGAACAAGAATTATTCATGTGTAGGTAATATACCAAGTGAAAGAATTTCCACAATAAAATTGTGTATGTTACAGTAGCCTTGAGATAGGGCTGACTTCTTTCACAACAAGTTCTTCAGGTTTCATCTGACTACTTAATATGCTTCTGTGTTCCAGAAAATAACTCTTGCTCTTACTCTGTACTATGTACTATGGAACCAGTATAGCAGGAGGTACTATGGGCTGGTGGATCAGGAGACAGATGTCTCTTGTATCAATTCTCACTTCCCCTTCTGTGAGATGTTACAGAAACTATTACAGATTTTGCTGGTTGAATAGTTTTGTTTTTTGTTTTTCTTAAACTGAAATGCACTTTCTTCAAAGTGTAAGTTATCCTTAAGAGGAAATTTGTGACTACTAGGTGAACAAACTTATTTTCTTATGTCTGTGAATGATACAAATGAGCAAGTGTTTGGGCAGCACTACTGAATGCAAATGCTTGCCTTTTGTTCCTGTGTTTTAAATGTAAATGCTTTCTACATCATCATCCAGAAGAAATATATGTATATCTCCCTTTTAGAGAGAAGAGCCTATGATGTAAAAAACAAAACAAAACAAAAAAAAACAACCGAACAAACAAAAAAAGCAACAAATGTAACACCTACTGGCAAAGAGTAGCTGTAACGTGGCTTTTTGTTTACTGTTTTTATGTACCATCTTTTGCCCCAGAAGGCTGTAAGCGTGCAATGGCTTGCAAACACAAAGATAAATTACTTATCCTGAAAAGAGGTTATCTCTAAAATGAAAGCCACTGCACTGGACAATAAGATTTTTCAGGTGAGGGAGTGAATAACCATTTATTCATCTGAAACTACCAGTGCCTGTGTTTAAAATAGGATGATATGAGCAAAGCATAGCTTCACTATCAAGTGAAACCATGTATGTAACAGGTGCTAGCAGTCAGGGTATAATACTTACCTGTGTATCCAAATCACTTCTAGTCTTCTTTCTGTGATGAGATTATGAATGTTCTTTTTTGTTTTTGTAATTAAAGGGTGGAACAGATGGCAAAGACTTAAAGAGCTGTATTCATTAAACTAAAACAGAGAATGTTTCCACATTATAATTTAACATAATAGGATTTTGCTTCAGTGAAATAAAACTATAAAGTCTAGTGCTTGGGAATGTTTACTATATGAGAAGCTTCACTGTTAAAAGATTTCACTGAGTCATGCTGTGAGTCTCTGCCAAATACCAATCATATGACCGACTCAGTTAAAGAGGGTGTTTCTTCATGCCAGCATGTTTCCAGTGCCATCCTACAGTGAACCTTTTTTTGACAGTACACCTGTGGGTTTTATGTAACACCAAAGGGGCACACTGCGACCTGATTGCATATGTTTAAAAAAGAGTAGATATTAACAAGCACAAGCTAGCTGGCCTGGTGTTAAGAATTGTGTAACAAATGGAGTTGAGTTTGATGTGATTTGAAAGGTAAACTTAAGGCAGATAATCCAAATCAAACATTGATACTCTTAGAAATCAGTGAATGTTTTGCCGCTTTTGGGAATCAAGATGCTGCTCTCTGGAGGGCCACCAATTTCAAACATTCGGTCAAGGAAGTTTTTCATTTCATCATTTTTAATTACTGTGGTTAAAATAGACAAAGTCTGAGCAGAGGTTAAGCAGCAGTGGGCAGTGCTAACCTTTCCTAAATCTAAAAAAATATTTATACTCTGATATAAATATTTGAGTGAAACTTCTCTAAGCTACATTTTTGGGGTCTTGTATATTATTACTGAAATGTTTTTTAATCCATGGAAAGTTACAGCAATTGTTTTGTACTAGTCATTCTTTGTTCTTGCAAGCTCCAGCTTTAGATACAAAGTATGTCCTGCAGGACTTACCGTGGTTAGCAGCCAATACGTTGTCTTCTGCATACAGTGACTTTTCCTCTGCAAACACTATGGGAGGGATGAAATCTCTATGGAAAATAGCATCGCAAAGAACACACAGACTCACAGTGGGCAAAGGTGTTTCTGCTTCAACTCTTACTGCCACTAAAATACACTGCAAATTAATTTATCTCAGTGATTACTGAATAAGAAAGTTAAAGGGACGGGCACATATGCCATAGAAAGTTTGAGTTACACTTCTCTTCACTGTAATCTGAAATCACTGTTGTGCTGTGTTCAGATAATTGAGAGGTCACAGAGGATTATGTGGACATTTATGTTTCATTCTGGCTTACGTGTGTTCAACTCCAATGATATCAACAAAATTGTTTCCATCTTCAGTAATGCTGCATTTGCTTCTAAGACTTACTGAAATAATAATACATCTGTTAAATGCACAGGTTGATCTTTTACTGAGATCACAGTGTTTCAAATTTTCAGCATTCAAATAGTGAAACATTATCTTTAACGTGATGAAGCTTCTTGGTATGATGTACGGAAATGAAGAATAGGGTGGATCATAGTTTGAGAACGTAAGGCATTCCATCTCTCTCAGAACAAAAGCAGAAAAATACTTTAACATCAATTGATTTTGTCAGGGAGCCCGATACTTGGTGCATCTCCTGATGCATGAAACAAGGAGAATTGCTCTCTTTCCCCCCGAACCCGTTTCATTTTGTCAGGAGAGGTGAACTTTATATTTCATCTATAAACTCTTAATGGAGGAATGTCCCTTACACTGGTTGTTTCTCACTTCTGTGTTGAAATTATTGGCTTAAGGTTTCTCCCCATAGAAAGGCAGGGGTTTCTGTTTTTGAGAAGCATTTACACAGTTAAAGACTATAGGGTGTTACTGAATGCTTTCTCCTTTGGCATCATATGCTCTTCAAACTGCAGTGAAATGAGGTCTATGAGATAATTAGCAGCTGTATTCAAGTATCTCAAGGGAAGATTAGAGTTCTGAATTTTGACAGGATGTTTGTATATCCCATGTAGTTCTGTCTTGTCCCAGTCTGTATAAGCTTTCTGTGAAAAGAACAGGAAAAAAAAAAAAAACAATGGGTCCGAAATACTTATGCTGGGAAAATAACTATTTTGTTTCAACATCTGTTACATCTTCTTCTCTATTAAATTTAAAGACTGCTGTTGAACAGAACTTTACGAAGTACAGCTTTTACTGTCAGAACTGCACCACCCCACAAACAGTGTGGAAGGAAATCTGTTTGCAGCACTTCAGAATAATGCTTGATGTAAGGTACTCTTTGTCTAACTCAGTCTCTGTTTCTTAAAGTCAGTCTTTTCACTTGGAAGAGATATCTCAGCAGTTGAGCAACCATGGCATGTCTTTAAACAATCATTTATAGGCAATCAATACTTCTTTTTGATATTTTCTCTTCTGCAGAAGAACAAGCAAACAAAAATCATAGGAACTAATGACAAAGACCAAAAGTGCTGGAGCTGCATGGTTGGTCTGTATTTGCAAGAATCTCTTGTGTAGCTTATGGCTGGTAATGTTATGATCTGGTTGTGCCTTCAACTGCAACAGTAAGTGCAATAGATATTTCTGTACAGGGCAGTTATTTCCAATTCTTTTAAAAGTACTACCTCCCTCTCCTCCTGGTTTTCTTCTGGTAAGGAGGTTCCTGCTTGCGTTATGATTCCTATTTCAATGATGTTATATTTGCTAACTGGGCAGAGCAGTGGAGGTGTACAGCATGCAGACAAATCATAGTTTCCTGGGACAAAGCATTTAACAGCAGAGGTCATTTGATTATCATCTCTTCTCTGAGTACCCTTTTAAAACTTTCAGTGTGGTTCTAAAAGAATTCAAATACTCTTTTGTGGGAAAAACATCACATTTTAATACCAATCCTAGCTAGCATTTCCCATCAGTAGCTCTCAGCAGGCTTTTCAGAAGTCAATACCACTTCACAGATGAGGAATCTGACATGTTCAGCAATAGGATTACCTCATTCACCCCAAATCACTTCAGCCAGCAGCACAGCAAGGAAGGAACATGATCCAGATGTCTTCTAGGCTACTGTCAGATCCAGTTTGCCATTTTAAATAAAATCTATTTTATTTTTTGTTCTTGGAGAATTTGCTAGCTAGCTCTGCTTACCTTTCACATCTTATCTTGGAGCCTCAGAGGTACTGCTTTTCTTTCTGAGATCTTCCAAGAATTCTCTCCCACCTTTCCGAGCAGTGAATGAAATCTGCTTTCCTCGGCTCCAACTCAAACCTGTAGCTCATCTAGGCTTTTTCTGGATTTGGTTACGTTAAGCCCGCATTTCCCTACTTACGTTGAGCCCTCAAAATACATTTTTAGATAGGATTATATGGGAAAACGCATTAGTAGAATAAGAGATTTTTAAAATAGCCTAGCACATAAATCTCAATTTAATCTCTTGTAATTGTCCCAGAATTTGAGCTGAAGGCATGATGATGTACTAGCTTAGTGCTGGTAAAGAATAGCTGTGTGCAGCAGATACACTTCATAAACACAAATTTGTGAAGCATTCTAAACTGTTTATTACACATGGATGATGTCATTAAGGGTTTAACTATAGTAAATCTGCTTTCTTCAGAGGGCCAGTATGGTTTTTCTCACCTGTGTGTGTGTTCTGCATACAGTGAATCTTAGATAACTCACAGAAAGAGTTGTTACTGTTCGTTTCTGTCAGTCAGCACTTCATTAATCCTGCCACAGTGTGGGCATCGCTCCTGCACAGACAGGCTGGCAGCGAGTCACAGGCCAGAGAGCAAAACCAAAAGGGTCATGCAATTCTTATATTTAAATGTAACATGAAATGCAAGATTAAATAAGAAGAAATTAAGATGTGCCTTAATTTCAGTGGTATGAATTTTTTGTTCTATTTCAATGTTATGTAAAATTCTGCTCATATTTCAAGATTTTGTATTGCAATTACTGAATTCAAATAGCTATTATGTTATAGGGCCATAAAATAATAGAAACACTTATTTAAAACTCAAACACAAAAATCAGGTTTTTTTTACTGTTATTTATTTTTCTAGCATTCCAAGTGATTCCTTGCCTTCTAACACTTGCAGCTGTCTAGCTCAGTGTTTGTACTTTTCTTTCTAGCAATCAGAGATCACCTAGAAAATGCAACAGAAGAAAACTGATGAAAAATCTAAAATGTGCAATAAAGAGGAAAGAATTGTAATTGAATTTTAATACAGTAGCATATAATGTAATGATTCAGCAGAATCTCCAAGAAAATACAGTATGAACAAGACAGCCCCAAGAACATTTTCCATATAACTCAGACTCTCAATTTCAGTTAGACACGTGGAACAGCAGTTTAGCTTGCCTCTTCCAGGTACTTTTGCAGAAGTTCCAACTTCTTGTACCACCTCTGCAGGTAACTCATTGTCAGTGTTCAGACCCAGTGACTACCAGTAATCACAGACACTGGCTGACCTCTTGGGTTACACTGTAGTTACGCTGGCTGTTAACGAGTAACTGTTTATACTTCTGCAGACCTGTAATCAATCAAGGCTGTAATAGAAAAACACAAGACACATTTAAAATACCTCTTCATTTTCTGTTAATATCTTGGTTTGTAAGTCTTCTCAAAGGAGATGTTTCCTTACAAGTGTGCGCTTGTATGTTTTTTCTGATCTTTCACTACTATGTGGATTCCTCATATGTATGTATACTAATTTCTGTAGTATGTCATTAGTTCACAGTGCCTTCAATTAATTTAGACATAAATATTGGAGAAACTTAATTAGAACATGATTGCAGTATTACTTGTTTTTTTTTTTCCCACTAGACATTGAACAAGCCAAAGTCATTGTTTGGTGTTTCAGCATGTGAAGCCACAACTGCAGTTTTATGAGTACTCTGTCCTGGTTTCAGCAGCCCCTCTTTTCCCTGTGCTCCTTTTCCCTTCACAGGCTACTGTTGGACCCACACCAAGTCTTTGTGAGGCTGTTGTGCAGGAAAGGGATCCAAGTTCAAAATACCCATCTTTGGTCAGGTTATTTTAGTCGAGATCAAGTCCTTGACCAGGTTCACTGCGCAACCCCACGTACTATTTCACCAGCACAGCTTAGGGAAGGATGTGGGACTGGAAACAAACAATGTGACTTTGAGCTGCGTGCATCAGCACTGAAAAAAAAAAAAAGCAAACCCAGGACATTAATCAAGCTGTAAGGAATATTTGTTTTGAAACAGTTTTGAAATAAAGCTGCAGAACACTCGTAGATCAAACGTGTTTAGTTGCTAGGATAAAAGGCTACAGCTAAAGCTAGAAGTAGCTTATAATTATACAGAATAAACATAAACAGAATTAGACTCTGTGAATTATAAATAGGTAATAGACAGTGAATATTTAAATACTAGATTTTTAATAATAAATAATGCTAAATAAATATTTTTAAATCTTTTATGTCTGTCATCCTGCTCTCCAGGGTACAGCTTACAATTATTTTTTAGGAAAAAAGGGGTTTCATGGGCAATGGTGGATTACTAACTAGCCTTTTCTCACAGCACTGTAAAAGTATGCTGAAAATAGCTTTTAGATAAGATATTCCTTCTAACCTTTTTTTTAGCTTTACTTTTGTTAATGATGCTGCAGCTGGAAAACCTAAAAAAACAAACAAACAAACAAACAAAAAAAAAACACAGAAATAGCCATTAATAACCATTATCTGTAAAAATAGGTTTGAAGTCTTGCACAGAAGAAAATTACTTTTTTTCAAGCTGTATGTAGTATTTTTCACCTAGCAACTGGTTTCCCTTAAAATGATAAAACATTAAAACCTGAGCTAAAAGTATTCATTCTGGCTGTTCCAGTTCAGGAAATTTCTATGAGCCTACTGTTTTACTGAGTGTTATTACAAGTAGGAAGGACTCCCACATATGTAGCAGTCGTGTTTACAACTATGGCTTCTGAACATGCCCTGGGGTTTCTGATGCTGAATGTAACCTTGTAGTATTATTATACCCTCCTTAGAAATGGTCGCAGTGATTAGATCCTCATCTGTTCCCTGACAGCCGAAAGACATCCGGTTGTTTCAGAGGCAGGACCAGGCTCTATAGCCACACCTGCTGGCTGGCTAGCTGAGCACAGGGCAGTGTGGTTCCTAGTAAGCCAGTAAAATGTCAGGAAGGTAATTTTACAGACCGTATGCCATAATGTGAGCAGTGCTGTGTGTTACCACATACAGGAACAAACCAGCATTGGTTTGCAGTACATAGGAGTCACTAGTTTACAAATGTGTGCGTAGTTATGAACTTATATCTGTTCATTTCAAAAGTTCACATTGCTAGGTTATAAAGAATTTTCATCTAGTGCTGTTCAGTTTCTGTTCTCTGCTTAAATTCTTTTTTTTTCTTTTGCCATTCCACCTACTTCAATAACATTTAGGATGTCTGGATCTTATTCTATTGCTTCATAACCTAGTTCACTCTTTTTTGGCTCATCTTACTGAGTTGGTACAGGGTGTTGATGGAAGGTGAGCTATTATTTTAGCTTCCAGTTCTAGGGTAGGTAAGGCCCCAGAGCTTTATCTAATTATGCTGGAGAAAATATTCCCTTTAGGAGCAGTCTGCTGGCTGTGAACTGTCCCAAAATACTCCTCTACTTTGTTAGATGGGGTTACGAACGGACTCTCAGAGCAGCTGTGGCAACGATACATCAACTCAACATTTTTTCAGCTGCCCCTTTCTCTCTAGAGCCAATTGTCCCAGTACCTTTATTTCCAGATTGCATTTGTTTATGCTGCTCTTCCGCTTAAGCTTCACATGCACGAGAAAAGACTGAAGTTCCTACAGCTGTGCTTATTAAATGAAAAAGTCCAGGTGAGAAGGGTAGGAACAGAGGCATTCATCATTCAGAATTCAGAACTTCTGATTTAAGTGTTCAGCTACTGCTTAAGTAGAATGATCTGAAGGATTTTCTGAGAGTCTCTGCTCCTCTCCCTTCACCATTCAGATGAAGAACAGACTCTTCTAACCAAACCAAATAAATTAGATGACTGAAATAGATGGGTTAATACCCCTTTAGATGTATGGGAAGAAATTAGCTTCCTGTACCAAAAAAAATCTTGTCATAATTCTGAGAGACTATCCTCCATCCGTCAATTTCCATTTTTGTTTTCAGCTGCTACAGCTTTATAATGGCAGCCAGTTCTGAAGTGAATCACTTTTGTAATGTCCCTTCATGCTGTGTATGATTTCTCCTAAAAGAAACCCAAATAAACACAACTAAGACAAAATAAAATCAATCCTGCAGGAAGTTCTCTAAATGGGTTAAAAAGACTTCTGAGGAATCCAAATAGCATAATGGATTAGTTGTTTTCCTCTCACTCATACAGTTCAATTCAAAGCTACATTTCAAGTAAAAAACATAATTGTTCCATCTTGACACCTTCTGAAAATGTATCTGTAATTCAGTCAACACATCAACAAGAGAATTGACTTCAGAGACTTAGACGAATTTCTCACTAGAGAGATTTTAAAGGGCACAAGAGAATAGACAGAATCAAACTGCAGTGCCCTCCCCTCTGAGCAGCACAGCAGCCTTTCTGCAAGTGCTGTAATTCAGCCACAGAAGGAGATCTTGGCTGCCAGTCTTTAATTTCCCCTGACCCCATGAATGAATGAGGTCCTTCATTTCTCTGAAGCAACAGCCCTTGCTGTGGTCAGTGAAAGAGTGCATCAGAAAAGCCAGCTAGTGAAGGCTTCACTGGTCTGTACTAAACAAGTACTTTGTATTTTTTGTTCAAGTTTTTGTGGCATTAATAGGTTGATAGTGATGCCTGGTATCACCATTAGCATTGTGGATTTGTAGATGAGATCTTTATCATTTATTTTAAGACCTAATGAATAAGCTTTCTATGTGGAAGAGTACATTTTAGGTATGCTCATAAAAGTGAAACAGAACAAGCTAGTAAAAAAAGAAAGTGCATCACAATTGCATTAATCTTCCTCCATCTGCTCTCTCTCAAATCTTTTTATGACAGGAAATTGCCTATTGGATTTTTTATTTTTCTTAATGGATATGGCAAAACCTAAATCCATTTCCTTTCCCACTGACATCAGGGGAAACAAGATTCAGTGTCTGAACAGAACAATTTTTTTCAAACCAGTAGCATCTCTAACTGCATTTCAGTGAATGTGGTAATTATAACATCAGTGAATTTCAATTAACTGACTGAAGTGCTTATGACACAGTGGACTGGCACTTACGCCCCTGAATCTCTTTGGCACTTCTGAAAATCCCAGCTTCTCTAATTAGTCATCTCTGATGTGCCATATGTGTGGACACTCCCAATTAAGCTGGATGAACTACTCATATGAGCTAAGGCTATGGGCTGTAACAGAATGGGATTTCTTGTAGGAAGTGCCATTTAGCAGATTAATTAGAATACTTTACAAAAGAGCATTCACACATTCAGCTGTACTAATAGGAAAAAATAATGCATTTTGAAAAATTATCTTCTTCTTCTGGTCACATTCAAGTGTTTTACAAAATTAGTACAAGCAATGAAATCTCAATCAGGTGCTCCTGAGTGTAGGCATTTCTTGTATCCCAAATCTCCCTGCCCATTGAAACGTAACAGAATGAAATTCATCCTTTAGAACAGAAAGACCTCCTGCATGTCTTCAGGTAACTCCTCCTGGCGCAATGCTCAGGGAGAGGTGCTGCGTCTAGTTATTGCAGAGTGGGGACATATAGCTTTATGCTGTATATTCAGCCTGAATCTGAATGGATGTGTCTGCAATCTGATGACAGGTTATTGTTCTAGGTCTCATACTTTGCAGAAGTTCAGTTAATTTAGAGGTGGTTTCTCTGGCTTGGAGAAAATCCGTGGAAATATGTCTAAGTTCAAATGTTCCCACTGAACTTTGAAGGGAGATCTCCTCACTGCACCATCACAAGAGAAAGAACTTTACTCCAAGTGTGCCAGTGCACTGGCACAAGCTGTCCAGAGGAGTGGTGGAGTCTCCTTCTCTGGAGAGATTCCAAACCTGTCTGGGTGTTTTCCTGTGCAACCTGCTATAGGAAGCCTGCTCTAAGGGGGTGGACTGGTGGGTCTCCAGAGGTCCCTTCCAGCCCACACGGTTCTGTGATTCAGTGTGATTCTGTGATTTATAGTGCTGAAATATCTCTGCAAGGAAGTATTTGTAGATAATCCCTCATCTGTCTGGGGATGGCACAGCACTGGTATAATAAATACACCACCCCTTTTGTGGCCAATGTGCACTGAGTATCCTGGGAAGGGAGCCAAAGCGAAGTGATGTCACCCACAGCTGACGAGAGGGCCACCTGGGGCAGCGAGGGCAGCATGCAGGCTGGGCGGCAGGGCTGACCTTTGGAATTAAGGAGAACAAGAGGCGGCCTTTCAGCCAGCCCTGCTTTCCTTGGCAGCCAGGGAACACGCACAGCTTGCATCGGGTCACACCGGGAAGTGCTGCTGGACGGCAGTGTGCATAGTGGCAGCACCCCACAGTTGGGGTCACTGGTAACCGGCAAAAATTCACACGTGTTCTTCCACTATTTTTGCCAACATCCAAACTTTCTCCCCAGATTTGACATTTGCTTTAGATTCCCATTTTCATTTGACAGCAATGTATTTTAGAAACAAATCGTTCAGGCTGTTTTGTACACAGAGCAGCCTATGTGTCACCAGATACTTTGCTCATGATGCAGCTCTGATTTCCAAGCCCTTTCCCTTTTGTTTAACAAAAAGGAAAGAACAAAACAAAACAAAACCAAAGCTGTAGAAATGTTCTTTCTCTAATCGTGGCTGATAACAGATCTCTCTGATTTCCCGTATCCACCATCTGTCCTTGTGCTTGCACTCCTCTTCCACACCTGGTCCATAACTTCCCATTCTTTGTAGGAAGACAAAACTTTTAATTAACTTGAGGCACAAACAATTCTTTAAACGTGTAGTTACATAGATAGATGCATTGATTCAAGAGGAATAACGCCTGAGGGCTGCACTCACCGCACTGCCCCAAAGGTTTCTGCAGCCCGAGGCTGTCAACTCAGCTCTGAGCACAGCCGATGACAGCCAGCAGTCAGCACTCACGCACGCTTGCAGTGCCGGCTCTAAACACCACCTTGAAACATGTGCCATGTCAAAAGGAGGAAGGAAGACAATAAGCAAGGCAGACAGCCCCGGCAGCGGGCGGGGACGGCTCTGCGGAACGCGCGCCGCTGCCATGGCAACGGGAGGCGCGCCCCTGCGACGTCACGGGCGCGTCGGGGGCGTCCGCGTTCCCCGGGAGCGACGCCTCCCTGCGGGCGGGCTGAGCCGCCGCGTGGTGCCGCCTGCGGCGTTTGGAGGTAACGGGATGGCTCCGCGTTTTCGAAAAGCCCCGAAGTGAGGGGTCACGTTGAGCCTGTGGAGAAGGGTTCCGGTTTTGTGTTCCCTTCTCTGGTGGCTGGTGTGCCCCGAAGTAAATAAGTGCGTAGTTTGCTGGAATGCATTTAAAGGATAATTGACTTCAGTTAGTAATTGAGGTCGGCAGTTTACTGTCAGAACAGCAGAACGGGTTGAGGAGCTCCACGAGCTCTGTTTCTTTGCAGGGATGGAGAACCTGAGGTGGGCTCACATCAGCCCTGTGCTCATGAATGCTTTGGGGAAAGGAGATGGCTGCGGACTCCCGGCAGCTGCTGCTGCACGGAGAACACGAGCAGTGTCCGACCGGTGGCCTGGCTTATCCATCCCCTCCTCTGGGAGTCTTGCGTATGGCCGATGGGAACCCAGGCATCTGCTCCCTGGGGGACCGGGCAGCATGAAGGAGAGTGACCTGGAAGTGTAATGAAGTTACTGGGAGCACGGAGTGCTCTCACAAACACCAAAGCAGACAGCTTGCTTCGTTCCTACTCCTGAAGCTCTTCATCTGATGAAGGGACAAAGGTACTTGAGAAATGTTTCAGTTTTACAAAAATTCTGCGCAAATGTAACAGTTATCAAAGATTAAAATAGAATGACTCTGCTACAAAGTGCTGCTTTCTTGTTTAGTGTAATCCTGTATCAAATATTACTTTCCTGTTAAAAGAGGAATCAGTAACAACTAAAAAGGAGCTTCCGATGAGAGTTTTTTTCATCTATTTCTGTACTGTTTAAGTGGTTTATGGAATGAAAGTGTTACTCACAATCTAGACTGAATGCTGCAAGGATTTTTTTTTTCCAGTTCTCTGAAGAACTGTTATAATGGATAATTCTAACAGCTGCATAGAAAAATCCCTCCAGGCACTGCATGAGAAAGTCACTTCTGAAGTTGTTTCCATCTGGCTCTGAAATTTGTTGAGTTATGAATACAGTATTGATTTCACTATGGGTGTTTTAGTTTAAACATTTTCAATTTAACGGTAATGGCAGTAATGCATTTAAATTCATTAAATGGGGAAATACAGGAAATAATAAACTTTAGATATACATCTAAAGTGATTCTTTACTACAGGTTTTGAGATGCATTAATCCACCAAAGGTAGAGCCCCTGTTGCTACAGCTGAGCCAGGTTTTTGAAACTAGCTTGGGTTATAGTTAACTGAATCTTAAAACCTACATGCCAGACAACCGGCAGAACAGAAATCGGCTGGTTCTTCAATTTCCTGATGAAGTAACCAGCCACACCTGTTTAACTACCAGATGAGACTGAAAAGAAAACTTTGAGTTAGATAACACCAACACATGTGAGGCTGTCCTGTGGGGCATGACTGTGTCCAAGCCTGCTGTGCTGCCAGGGAGGGGGCTGAGGACCAACCGTCCTCTGCTGTGAGCACTGGATGCCTGTGCACACCCAGCCCAGCAGTGGCTGAGCCTCCCGGCTGCTGCAGAGCAGCCTGCAGCAGGCTTCTTCCAAAGAGAAAAGGGGGGGAGGGCTTGGTAAGGGCTTGGCTGGTGCTCACATTCAGTAAAGCGCTGGAAAAGAAAAGCTTTAAGGAAGTTGTTGTGACCTTTTTGTTTCTTTTGCTCTCCCCCAGTATTATCAGAGGGGAAATGTTGTAAATGTTGTCATTGAGATTTTGCTGGAACGGTTCCTGAGCCAGGTGGAAGCCACGTGGGATTGCAGAATGGACTGATAGAGGATTTCCAGGCGGTGGTGACCTGCCCAGCAGGAAGGTGTGGGGATGCCTGGAGCTGCGAGGCGGGCAGAGCTGCACTGTGGCAGGGTGCTCTCACTGCTGCGCCTGGGCACCTGCAGCAAGGTGTGTGTTAATAGTGAAATCATGAATGTTGTTAAACTGATGTTCATTATTTATATAGGGCCCACCTTGCACTTGTTGTGGTTGTTTTTTTTTACACTCTTTCTCCCCTATGAGGTATTTAGAGTGAAATACAAACTGCATAAAAGCTGAAGGACTGACAACGGAATATAGTTACAGCACATGTGTTGGGAGAAGGAGGAAACTCCAGAGGAGAGGACCTCTTGGCAGGAGCCATTTCCCATGAGTGTGGGGAGCAGTGCTGTAAGGACTGGGGAAGGAGCGTTTCTTATTCCTCAGCCTTTTTAGAAGGCTTGTCCCCTCGCAGCATCAGCTGTGTGTGGATTGTAGCGTGTGTCTCTCACTTCAAGCATCTGCTTTTACGGAGATGGAAGAAGGGGTTAAAATGTGTTCCAAGCCTGAAACCTTGCAGGGCAAAGAACTGAAATACCTGTGTGTGGTCCCCATTCAGCTCAGCATTCACAGGCCCTGTCCCAAAGTAACTCAGGATTGATGCTTTTCAAGCACTTACATAGCTGGGGGTGAAACAAACAGCCAGAAGGATGAAGACAGTGTTTATTTCTCTAACTTCATGATGAGATGGTTATGATCTTAAAAGCACCTGAAGGAAAGGCACGGAGCACGCGGAATCGCTGACCCGAGCTGCCCAGGCTCCGCGTGAGAACAGGGTCAGGGACTCGAGAAGGAGCGGGTTCAGCCCGTGCCGTTCCCGGCCCGCGGCACCGCGTCGGGCCGACCTGCGGCGGGAGCCGCGCGTCCGGAGCCGGGGTTCGCTCTTTGTCCCCCGCCAAATGCTGCTTGGCGCAAGTCCCGGGCCGTCGCTTAAAATAAACAAACCGTCCCAAAACAACAACATTACATTAAAATATTTAAGTATAATGTGTTTAGCTCTTTTTCCAGAGAAACAGTGGCTTCACTTTGTCCTCTGGTGAC